>VZTV01074679.1:4318-21473 GCA_013400875.1 Anhinga rufa | reverse complement strand
AGATTCTGGTTCTCATTATCTTCAGAGGACCAAGACTAACACTGCGCCTCCTTTTATAAAGTTCATATGTTCCTGCAATCTCATCTCCTCAAGAGACGCTGGTTTCTGTTATATTCAACTGATTATGTTTTCCTGACCACAGCTGAAATTCATGTCAGTGTTTAGCAACTGCTGTATTTGCTATAGATGGATTTTTATTTTGCTAACAAACTTGGAATGTGTGCTTTGCAATAACAGGAATTGCTTCTAATCCCTTGTATTTTTAGTTTATTGCTTCAAATACTTGCTTTGAAATTAAGGCATATGTAAATCTTCCACATCAATCACCCTCAGTGACATTAGGATTATGACCTAAAATTGAAGGGTTAACTAGAGTGCAAGAACATGCAAGGGGAGGACAAAGCTATCCCTGAGCCTGTGTTGTGCAATTTGGGGAACAGAGGCAATGGGACATTGCTTTGCAAGCTGTTCCACTTTGTAGCAGTTCAAAGCCAAAACAATATGGATACAGGNTACAGGATCTTTAGGCTTTTTATCAATTTAAATATACATGAGAGATAACAGCAGTGCCTGTGTAGCCAGAGCTTATTTTATTCCATTAATACCTATTTGCCACAATATGTATGGGTCATTGGAGTGGGAATATATTCTAAGGAACTAGGAACTAGGAATATATTCTAAGGAACTAGGAACTAGGAATATATTCTAGAGAGAAAAGAAATTACTTTAGCTTGAGTTCCAGCTCGAGCTCACAATCTGCCAGCATCCTAGTTATCTTTCTTCTCTCTGCTTTTACAACCCCTGTGAACTATTTATTTCTCTAGGCATTCTAGCCCATCTCCTTGTATTACCATGTACAGTCAATATCCATGTATATGTGATTTTAGAAATTAAGTTTCTGTGACCTGTTTCTGGTTTTTAATTCAATGAGATTTTATGTTAAAATTTGAATTTTATGTGGCTCCCGAAGTCATGAGTTTACATTCACAACTTGCATCTACCAGGCTAACCTGAGTGCCATTCCTTCAGTCCTTTTTCTCAAAATTGATTTCTTTTTCTTTTTCAAGAAATAACCCAAATCGCCCTCAGTTGACTAGTTCTAATTAAGAAATATGAGCTGCATTTCATATAGCCATCTCTTTGGCAAAAAAAAGGATGGGAATTTACACCTAAGCAGTCAGTTCATTGCATAATTCTTGCTTAATGTTCCCCTTACAAGTGTCACAAACGAGACAGTGGCAAACAGGTGCAGTCGCTAAAGGCTATGGCTCATACAGGTGATCTCTGTCAAGCACAGAATTCCTTTTCTAACATTTTCTGAGTGCTTCAGAGTCTTAAAGTCAAAGCCAGAAAGAGCTCATTGGTTTTATAAAGACTAAACTTAGAAAACTAAGTTCCAGGGTCCTCTCTTAGACCATTTTTCATTAATGTGACACAATTAGGTTAACATAAGCCATATTTGATTTACATTAGAGTGAGAATGCACTCTGTGAGGTAGTGTTTTCTAACATAGAAAATTAAGTAATATCTGAGTGCTATTTTTTACTCTCATCTCCAAATATTTAATGCTATGGTATTTCCATAGTATTCAGTGCCACACAGAACTATGTAGACATAAGACATGTTTATTACATTGACCACTTTTTAGGGTAATTGACTAAAGCACTCTGTGAAAAAAAAGAAATCATTAGCACGACATCTGGGGAGACATGCTAGAATATCCAGTCCATTATTTGCGAAGCCTCAGGTACACCCCTTTTCCCCTTACTTCTGCCCTCTGCACTGTGTTCTATTACAAACACAAGAAGTATACTCTCATCTGTCCTTGGAACTGCACTGGACAGGAGCTTCTTCCTTAAAAACACTTTATTCCATTAAAAAATCACTATGATGTCTGCTAAATTTTGTAGTGTCTAAACCTCCTTATCCGGTCCTTTGCCTTATGCCCATAATGCCACTTAACACTATACTTCTGTTATCCAAAGACTGCTAAGAAACCTCCTGCTGGAGCATCTTTCCCTTGCTGTCTTCATAACACAGTACTGAAAAGAGACATTCAACACCATAAATCTTTTCTTCCACTACACTGAGGTCATCCCCAGGTGTCACTCAGGTACATACTCATAAAGTGTTATGTGTCCCTCTAATCACCTTCTCAGCGAATCAGCTTGTCTGTGCACTATTTATTACAACCATACCATACAGCTCACATGATGGTGTGCTCACAGGTATCTGTCTGCATCAGTCTGACTGATGCCCATTTGGGAGGGAAAGCTGGATGGACATGTCTTACTAAGTTGTGGGTGCTAAAATGTAAGGCAGCATTCATCTGAGATGAATAACATGCTATGTCAACTTTTTTTCTTATGTATCTTAAATAAAGATATTGCTTATAAGAGTTAGTGAGCCTTTAGATAACTGTAGTTGCCCTGCTGTTCTGCATTTGAGGCAGTAACAGCTGTGTATAGACACACGCTGTAACTATTAAACTTGCTTCTCAGCTCCTGACAGTCGGTAGTAATGGAATGAAAGTTTCCCATCACTGGCATATTTTAAGTGTGATGTTGCAAACACAGCCAGAGAGAAATCACAGATAAGATCTGTGTCCTGCATTGTTGACTGTCCATTAAGCAGTAGCACAGGAACTTTTAATGTCTGAGTGAAGAAACAATATATGAATTCTTCTCTCTCCTCTTATTTCACAGTCTCCTTCAGGATTCAACACTGCCCACCACAATTCTCATCATTTAACTTCATTAGCATAAACAAAGTTGCTCTCTGTTGCCTATTGTCTACTGCTTTATACCTGTTTTTATCACAGGCACCTCTGATTGGAAGGATACATCTTTCCTTGGTTACAGTACCTGACATACACCAACAGATAGATAACGTTAACCCTTTTGGTCTCTCACATCCAAGTGTTCAGAGTAATTTTTAACAAGTCACTCCCTCTGGTAAATGCTGTCAATTCAGGTAATTCTGAGGTGATCTGTAGAGACTTTCCAGGATCCTTTTAAAATTCAATTCACCTAGGTCCAGAAAGAAGAATTCAGATTATAGAAAGAAACCATGGCCTTGCAAGTGAACCTTGTGTACTATTTGCACATATGTAGGGGGGAGAAAATAGCCCTCAAAAGCACCACAGATTCTGGATCCTGCAGGTATGTGTGGGCTTAGACACAAAGAGAGAGGCAGAGAAGTGTTACCTCTGGAGCATTTATTTAGCACTTTGCTGTTTCCTGAATATGCTGGTCAATATTACCCAAAGTGGCAGGAAGATGCTTTGCAAAAACTGGGTGGATTTCCCGTTAATGAGCACATTCAACACACACCAGGAGTCCTTCTGTTATTTCCAGGTGTACATGAAAGGAGGTTTTAATATCTGCCGCCCTTCAAGAAAAGCACTGTCTATTGACTGATTTATCTATGAAAATACTGGCTAGAGTGACACCTAAATTTGGTGTCTTTACTATGCTCTATTCCATCAGGAGAGACACCAAATCTGAATGTGTACTTTGGAGAACTTTTTAGTAATAGGTAGAACTGATGGCCTTTAAAAAAACATGATTCACACTATTGGTTGTAGTAGAGCTAGTCATCCCTATATTGAAAGTTATGATGAAAAAGCTGTGGGAGTTTTTTTCTCTACCTGATTTCTGTCTCTGCGGTTCAACACTGGGAAAATACCCATGGAACAGCAGTGACTCAAACATAGGCACTGAGCTGACCCAGTTTTTGGCTGGCTCCAATTCTTGGAGATCTTAGGAGAGATACTTGGCAGGCAGAGAACACTGAACTAGGGCAGCATTTATGCCCCTTATTGTCAAGGCTGCATTATATTATATTTCAGGCAGATTTTTCTTTGTTTTCTGGTACAGGCTATTTTAACTTGTATGTTGTAATGAAATGGACACAATAAACAGTTATTATAAAAATGTTATAAATAATCTTATTTATATAATAATACATCAAGGAAGGAAACTTGCTGGCTGAAAGAATGTTGCTGAGTGATGGTCTGATCAGCCTTTAAGGAAGAAAAAACAACAGTCTGAACACACCATCCTGGAAAATCTGAGCCTTAAAGTTACTGTGGACTGTCATTCAATGAAGAAGTAATGGAAAAGTGCATAATCTCTGTCATCCATCCCATGAATAATCTTTGGAGTCTGTGTATCCCACCTATACCCATTTGTCCCATCATCTCAGCCATCTGGCCATTGCAATCTAAGTGCTACTAGTGCTGAAAAGGGGTTTAGAAATCCACAGTGGAAATACCTCTACTCCTGACAGAGATGTGCTTGAATAGGTTTTCCTAATCAAGTGTCTTTATATAGGTTTCCTCAGTCGATACGAACTGAACTCTTCTAAGAGCTCTAATAAGATTGGCTAAAGATGCAATGAAAATAACACCCAGAGGGATTACAAAGGATATCCATAGCAGTTACACAAGTGTCTAGTCATCCTTTTAAGCAACACAGGGATCACTGTTCTTTCCGCAAATCAGTTCAGAACAACATGGAAAAGTCCCCATAGGCTCAGACTCACATCTAGTGATTTTCCTGCTTACATCTGGACACTGTGGAAAAATGACATCCTAAGACACAGCTTTGCCCAGTTGTGTGCAAGCCTATTATGAACCCAGCAGCTTGACAGAGCACCCAAATCCAGCGTGCTGGTTTTTCGCTGCCAGATTTACTCCTGCCCAGCCTGTGGACAGCTGGACTGGGGTCAGTGCACAAGAACTGTCATCACTGTGGTTACTTTAGTGAAAGCTTTATCCATTTGGGGAGCATATCATTTTGCACCACAGTAGTCTGTGGTACAGGGGCAGAAGTAGTAGTCCTTCTTGTCCTCCCAATAAGATGACCTTCTCCTGCCTCACTTATCTTGCCTCACCCTGTAGAGAGGTGCTACTTCTTTCTTCTGCACTTAAATGGAGTCTAGGGCTACAGTCATTGACCAGTAAAGTGTTCCAAGCACTCTTGGCAACAACAATAACATCAAAAAAACAATGCCTCACTGTTCCACATTTGTGGTTGCCACAGGTTGTCTTGCTTCATTACAATGACTTGGAATAGCCTGGATGTTTTATACTCCTCATTCACATGAATGAGGACACGCTGCCTCATTTACAGTCATGGAAAGAATGTGCTTAAGATTGGAGTTACAATTGTACTGCAACTCTGCAAAGAGTTGTTAAAGTCAAGCCTTTTGTAATGGTTCATTTTCCACTTCTGTGATGTCAGTAGTGTTGTCTCTGTGAGTGCCTGTTTTGGTAACCAGCACAGTAATAATGCTCAAAAGTCCTTTAACAGTTTTACAGTTCAATTCTGTATAGGATGCTATGCTGAAGGGCAAGTAACAGGCAAGTCATGCTGAGGAGAGTACATCTCATGACAGTGTGCTCATTTGTGTTCATATTTATCCAGTATTTTGCTTTCAGCAATTTAAAATCAATGTAAAGTGTAAATAATAGTGTCCTCCCAGTAAATCAGAGCAGTCAGGAGGCTGAGTGCAACGGGGGCTAAACAAGGGAAGCAGCACTGCTGGTGTTTGCCACAGCTCATTTAAGGGGTTCTGCCAGAGCAATGGGCATGGCCCCATGGCCCTTCTCCTTCCACTCACTTGCACAGTGCAAAGGCCATGTAGAGTAGCAGTTTGGGGAAAATGCAGCCTAAGCTTCACAACTGGTGCCATAGTCTTCACGTTTCCTCCATCTCTCATGATCAGGCTTGTATTTTGTCTTACTATTTTGTGCATTAGCAGTTAGCATTTTTTTCTCTCCTTCTCTCCCTGTGGGATGACTTCCCAAGAGAAAACTTACTCGATTTTTAAAAAATCTCTCTTTTGGAACCATAGTGAGAATCAGATGAAAATTAATTACACTGATTTACATCTAAGAAAGAGGAGTGAACCTGATGTTAAGACTTCAGCAAGGTATACGGATTGTCAGTGAAGTCTCACTTTAATTCTCCTAAAAAATTAACTTTCCATTCGGTAAATATGACCAGAAATCTGCCCTAGAGGATCCAAATCAGTGTATAATTTCATAAAGATATTATGCTTGAAAAAATGCAGCTGTTAAGACCACACTTATGTAGTGAAATACAATTAGGCATGTATGAAGAAAGAAAATCTTTAAAAAAATCACCCTAGGGATCTCTGCTCACTGTGTTGTAAATATAGACTCTGATCTGAGTCCATGCAGAGCTTTCATTTCAAAGGATTTTGGACTGAAACTATGAATGGCTATGGACTGGGATAGTCCATGTATTGCACTGTACAGATAGGAAGAAAACATTCTGGTCAGGAATCATTTTTGGCGACTTTAAGCTTATCACTTATGCTCCATTTGAAAAGGGGCGGTGAGTCTTATTAGTTGGTTTACACATCAGTGTTTCTATAAAAAAAGTTCTTTCCTCCTTTGCATTGTGTGTTCAGTAAAGCAATCGCTTCCTGCCCCAGATACTTGGGGAACTTTCTTGCACTACTTCACAAATGAAAATACTTTTTTTTTTAACCATTTTAATGCATTTTTCTCGTGAGAAGCGTGTCTAGTAGCATATGAAAAGATAGAAATGATTATTCTAAGTTGAAAATACTTATGCTAGGGTAGCTATTGCTTTATGGAAATACTAAAGTAAGATATTTCTGAAACATGAAATTTTACAAGTGATTATGTCCTATGTGTATGTCACACCTATTTTTCTGTGTTGAAAGGTCTGAAATCTTGACTCATTATGTTTAGACTGTACAGTGCAGCCTGTCTCTGGATGGCCTTGCCCTGACATGGCAGTGGAGTGTATCCATCACTGTGTGCTCTGACAAACAAGGTTGGAATCCTGCTCCTTAAAGGCAGAAAAAACATTAGAAATCATTGAGTGAGAACTAATGACAGTGTCAGTTGTAGCTATTGCGTTCATCTTCCTGTGAAGATAGGTCTACACGCTCTGGCAAGTTGGCCATTACATGGTCTTCCCAAACAAAGGAACTCAGGCCAAAGTGGGGACAGAAGTGCTTTTGGGGACCAGGTGAGGGGTCCATACTTTGCATGGGATTTAGCCATGTAAATATATGCTGAGAGAAGATCACATACTAAAAGCTGAATTGTGGTTTGAATAAATCAGAAGGAAGGAGCAGTGTTTTGCTCTGTTAGCCTGTGAGCAGCCAAAGAGATCGTGCCTGTGTGAGCCACAGGAGGTACGTACATGCAATCGGAAGGGGAATTATTTTTCTGGCCTGTATTGGGTTTGCATGGTAAGGTTTGGGTAGCAGGGGGGCTACAGGGGGGCTTCTGTGAGCACCTACTAGAAACTTCCCCTATGTCTGACAGACCCAATGCCAGCCGGCTCCAAGACCGACAGACCCGCCGCTGGCCAAGGCTGAGCCCATCAGTAACGGTGATAGCGCCTCTGGGATAACAGATTTAAGAAAGGGGAAAAAACTCTGGGCAGTTGCAGCCAGAGACAGGAGTGAGAATATGTGAGAGGAACAGCTCTGCCGACACCAAGGTCAGTGAAGAAGGAGGGGGAGGAAGTGCTCCAGGCACCGGAGCAGAGATTCCCCTGCAGCCCGTGGTGAAGACCATGGTGAGGCAGGCTGTCCCCCTGCAGCCCATGGAGGTCCATGGTGGAGCAGATAACCACCTGCAGCCCATGGAGGACCCCACGCCAGAGCAGGTGGATGCCTGGAGGAGGCTGTGACGCCTTGGGAAGCCCGGGCTGGAGCAGGCTCCTGGCAGGACCTGTGGCCTGTGGAGGGGTGGGGAGAAGGTGTTTTAAGATTTATTTTTTATTTTCTCAATACCTTACTCCTGAGGAAGGGGAGTGATAGAGTGGCTTTGGTAGGCACCTGGCATCCAACCAAGGTCAAACCATGGCCCAAAATAATTTTGCATCTATCTTGCATGTCTCTACATATCTGAACCTCACTTTTCCCTGCCAGAGCTCCTTGTTGGTAAGGTCCTTCTGAAGGAAGCCTCGGATAGCTCAGTAGGATGTTTTGGTGAACTGAATCTGTGCATGAACCACTGTAAAATACTAGCACAGTGAAATAAATGCACACTAAGTATAGACACATCCTTCTCATGGCTGTTTCTCAACTTAAAGAGTATTGACTGAAAGTAGGTAACAGCAGGAGCAATATTGTGCACTGTTGTAGGCTTGTGAAATATAGTATGCTAGAAATCTGCCAAGTATTTTTGCTGCGAAGAAAAGTTAACATGGGCAATAGAAAAGAAAACTTACTGAACCTTGATTCAGCAAGTAATGACATATCTTAAAGTTCTGGTTCATACCTGCACATTCCCAGAGGAGACACTAAGTATCACTCAGAAGACTTAAAATGTTCCAATACGTGCTCATTGGTTGGGTTAAGATGACAAAAATGACAAATCCAAGGATTCAGGCAATAATTTGAAGGAAACTCTCTCTTCTCAGGCCTAAGTAGTGTTTTGAACATATCACTAACTAATGTTTGTCTGGTTTAGGTTCTTAATTGTATTGTTTTGTTTTTCCATATAGTATTTCCATGCTTTACTTTCAAAGTATTTGTTAAAATTTAACATTTATATACATTTTATTTAGTCTGGTGCTTCAGTGTCAAAAATTAGTTCTTTTCCTTTGAACTCAGCCTGAGTTTAATTTGTATTCATCCCATGAATATGTTGGCTTAGTGTGTAGTGAGGTAAAACAAGTAGGCTCAAAGTAAAGCTGTTTCTAAGAGAGCCCTGGAGAGCTGATAATATACTAGGAAAGAAGAGGAAAAGATTCAGGAAAACCCAAGTTTAAAGAATGAAGGCATATTTAAAGGGAAGTTCCCCCAGTCAAAGGACTGGTTAATCTTGTGGTAAATGTGACTGGGGAAGTTAACTCTACATAAATATGTATTTATATGTCTATTATATATACTGTTCATGTCTGACTTTGGAAGGGAAGGTCCGCATGTGTTTTGACTCGTGCTGACCGAGTGCAAAACAACTGATGTGAGAGCGTTGTGCCTGAGAGTAGGATATTGCAAAACTTCACCTCGCAGTAGACAGGGAATACAGAGGTGTTTGGTCCTTTTCAATTTTGAAGTATTCTGTGCTGAAGGACACGCTCCTTTTTACTTGGGATGAATTAACTTGTGTTGATTCTGTGACTATTTAATTCAATACAAAGTTTAGTTGGTAACCATAGTAGTAGTGGAACGATGGTCACATTTTAGAAAACAGTAAAATTCACAGGAAATAGGTTGTTCCCTGGAAACTGTGAATGTTCAGGGGTAGAAAAACTAATATGTAATATTATATTAACTGTTATGTATCTTAGAGAAATGAAGGCTAGTGAAAAACAGATCTGTTTCATTGGAAGAAAAATACATCAAAGGTACAGTACCTTAAAGAAATTAAAAACAATAGTGATCCAATAATTTATTTTTTAGAGTGCTTTTGATACTTCACAGTAAAAAAGTTCATTAATATCACCTTAGGGAGAGAAGGAAATGGGAGCACCTCATTTAATCAGAAAGCCACAGACATTTGACTGATCAGAAAGTGAAAACCTTATCCATAACTTTAAAGAATATATTGTCTTTTTATAGATAGATTTTTAAATTTCATTAAAAGTATGCCTGAGAATTCCCTGCATTCCCTTATTTTATCTTTAAATATTCACATCTTGCTTGTTCTCCAGAGAAGGCACAATTTATACAGTACAAATTTTTAAATTAGCTACCTGGCCAGTTTTGCACACTTCAGATTTTTTAACAGTATATTAATTTACGGGAGGAAAAAAATTAATCACATAGAGAAGAATGGAAGTGATTCATTGCCCCAGAAAAAGTCTGCTGTAAACAATAGTAGGAGTTTTTATTCTGTATTATTTCAACAGCTTTGCAATGCGTCACTGTATAGAATTGCTGAATGATTTTTTTTCATCTTTACCAGCACTAAGCTTTTAGTGTGCTTGACTTTAGTAAAGCCTCTGTTTATTATTTTGTGGGGAAAAAAAAGAAATTAAAACTGTACAGTCTCAAGATATCTATGTGCACAATCCAACAAAAACAACTTCTAAGAAAAGGAGAATTATCCTTTCAGTGAAATGCTCGGTTTGACTTCATGGAGGAAGCTGTGAGGACGTGGAGGTTTTTGTATCGCCCAGGAGGTATTCTAAATGTGACAACTGAGTAATGAGCAGGAATTTCAAAGGGGAACTGCTCCTATTAAGTTCGAAAGGAGTTTACTTGACCTTAATACTAGTAAAATTGAATCTTATATTATTTTTATAACATAAGGAAACTCACTTCCTGCCTGCAGCACAGTGCTGTCCGTGGTACATCAGTTTCACTTTCATCCTGCTTGAACTATCTTAAACATTTTTGCTGCCCGCTGCACCTCAGGAATGGAATGGGAAGCAGGGCCTCCTTCTTGTAGCAGTGGCAGTCATTTTCAGTTTTTAACTAAAATTAATTGTAGATTAAAAATGCAACGACTTTGTTTCTGTGGTTCTTCCATGCTCAGGACTGTTAGCTAGCACATGGGTGATGTTGCAGTAGTCCTTCTGCAGAGGTGGCTAGTGCAGCAGGAGCTGCTTTAGAAGGGAGCTGTGCATGTGAAGGATTTCCAGGGTGCTGGAATTAGAGTGGAAGACCATTCATAGCAGGCAAATGTGAAGGGCTTTAGTGCAGCTTTCCTTTTTGAGGTGGAGGGGAGGGGGGAGTTAGATAGGGTTGGAGCTTGATATGTTTATGAATTGCTTTATTTGATTTCTTAACATTGCCTTCATGATCCAGAAGATGCATTCTAGTTCTGTGTTCCTAACATAAAATTGTGTTATATCGAGAAATTAGAACAACTGTAATGGGGAAATCCTAGCAAATAAATACTGTAAGTAGGAAGAGTAAGTTTACTTTAAAAGACCGAAAAGAATCTCCACAAATACATTTATAACCCCCCCTTCACGTTTCCTTGTTCTGTCCTTTAGAACGGCTACTGAAATTTGAGAGTGAAGGTTACACGCAAGAGCATTAGCAATTCTCAGTGTCTCTTCTAATTCACAGAAATCCCAAATATCAAATCAAGAAGCTAATTAAAGACACGATTCCAATTACAATGAGATTTTGTACTGAAAGTGACTCAAAAATTGCATAATGAGCCTCCATTATCTTTCAGTGATTTCAGAACAAAAGTAGCTAGTCTATCAGGAAAAGATAAACTTCCTCCTGTAAAATCTCACTCTACAAAACAAGTCTGCGATTTAAAAATGAAGTTTTAAAGCTCATACGTACTTTGGTTGCTTGCTAGTCCTTCCCAGAATGGCACCGTGGGTAGTTCTGTTCCCCAGGTTACAGCTGCACATCATGTCAATTTGACAGGCATGAGAATGAGCAAAGTCTTTCCCCACCGGTCCTCAAGGGTTTTTATCCTGCTGGGTGCCTCCCTGCAACCATGTGCAGAGCTGAATTGGTAGCCAGTAGTCTCCCTACCACTACATGGTGCTCTGATAGTGTCTCAGATGTTTAGTGTCAGATCCAGCGGGCTCCAGTTGTGCAATCCTTCTCCAAGAGGCATGTCCATTCATGCTTTAAGACAGCAATGCTTATAATGGTAAGAAAAAGCATACTTAATGTGCAGATAATGCATGATTTCTGTAAGATTCATTTTTCAGATTAACATTCACAAATTTAGGTGCCTGTGGGTGGATGTCTTCATATGAATGGAGCAGGTAATCTTCAGCTATGGCCAATGGTGATCTTGCCAGTAGTCAGTGAAATCTGAAGAAGGATTTAGTTTAGCTGCTTTAATTGTTTAGGTAGTAGTGAATTAAACCACCAGAGCCACAAAAGAAAATCTGTGAACACATGTGCTCCCTACAAAATAATGTTTTAAATCCATGGATCCTAAAAATACCCAACACAGAGTAATTATACTATATCTAGCATATCTAATGCCCTCTTGGAACCTACAAATGCCCAACACAAAGTGATTATAGTATATGTAGCATATTTAATGCCCTTTCGGAAATTTTAGAAAAACATCAACTATGGCCACCTATGGACTTACACAGACAATTGACTTATACAGACAACTGATAAAGAATAGAAATACTAAGCTACTGTTCGAGGCTAATTCCCCCCAAATAAACACCTTTTATTGGGGTTAAACACAACCATCATCATTGTGAGATGCATATAAAAGGTATTTAGTAGAAAAGTCTGGGAAGCAAAATTCAACCCTTCTCAGGTTACCAAAAAATAATGGACTCAGAAGAGACCTTGGCTTCATGTCTTCTTAGTCTTTCTGCTGTCTTAATCTCTGATACCCAAAATGCTTTGCTTTCTGTGTCCCAAAGTCTCCCAGCTTATCAGTTCTTCTGCCCTTAAATCGTGCTACTTACCTGTTTTACCCAAATAACTGAAGAATATTGTGCATTTAAGATAAGGACTTTTGTGCCTGACCTGTTCCAACCTGGGATTTTGCTTTATCATAATAGCTTGGATGAGAGAATTACAAAACTGGATTTCCACAAAGAAACAGCCTCAGCGCCAGAGATAGTTGTTCCTACTCAGTCGTTCCTGCCCCAGCACCATATTCCGCCATCCTGTCAGCTTTTCTGATAAAGCTGCTTACAATGTCTTAACCATATCAGTGAATAGATTTAAAACAAACAAACAAAAAAACCCAAACAAACAAACAAAACCCCTACAAAACCTACAAAACCAAACCCACCATCTTTCCTAAAAAGGTTTCCAAGTTTACACCAATGATAAAATTCATCATGTGGCCCATTACCACTTGCATTGACAGCAGCAGTGGTGTGAGGAGCTGCAGCGTAGGGACAGGATATTTTTCATGCTGGCTTCCTTGACAAAGAAAATATATCATGTAACTCGGAATCTAAAAGTTGTCTTCTTTTACTAATTATCACAATTTGGATAATAGAAGATTAGAGGATTAGTAGATTATCTATGCCTTCAGGCTGTTTCCCTTCTATCCTTATACCATCACAGCTGCAGAAAAGTTATTTTAAAGAACAAAATTAAAACTTATTTTTCAAATAAATAGGACTTTGAATAGCAAAAACCAATATCTGTTGAATAAAAAGCTGGATATTTTACAAATGTATATTTACTTGTATAGAAGGAATATTCAATTTAAATCCAAATTGGAGACATCAATATTACATTTTAGTTCCAGCCCCAAAGCACAATTTTGCAGGTGGCTTAAGATTCACAGATACAAAATTTGTTGTGCTTACCTTCAGTTGTACCTTACCTATTATTGATATGCATGTAAAAAGGTATTCAAACTTACTAAACATCTCCTGCAAACTCTTTGTTTCAAAATACAGTGTGCTTACTCATAATCCTTACTTGTATTTCTCATCATCGGTACATCTTGTGCAGTTTACTTCATATTACTGTTGATTCAATTCTTAGTGTAAGGTTAGTAATATGAAATTAATTACTTTTCCTATCAGCAGTCACTAATCCAATTCTGTCATTCATGCATTTTTATGTGTCTGCTCTATGACTTATTTGATTCTTTTTTTCTGTTAGAAATTGAAACACGGCAAGTACGGCAAGGGCGAGTTTACTGGGTAGAAGTTGAAGGCTGGTTGATAGCTGGGCAGTCTGCAGCACCGTCCAGGTGGTAGGAAGGGGAGCAGCTGGGGGTCCTTGCTGGGTGGCTCCTGCATGAAGGCTGTTTCCCCTTTCCCCCTCGAGCTGCAGCTGTCCCTGTCTGGCAGATTTTCTGATTTGCGGATATGTAGAAACTGAATCTGATTTCAAAATGGATTACCCTCAGTGGTACGCTCTGTTTCCTTAAAGACTGTTCAAGGGTAAATTAAATTTTTTGGCTATCACAATGCTTAAAAATATTCAATTAATGAAAATTTTAAAATGGTTATTTTAATTGCTCTTGTTAGTTACAAAATTAGCTTAGATACAGTTCTTTTAACATGGCACTTGTACTTTTAGCAATGAACAATTTGGAAAATCCCACTTAAATTCCCTTTTTGTTTTTAACATTTTCTACTTTGTCCTTCATTTGTTTCCACCAATGTTATTCCTCATACTCCCTATCATTCTCCATTTCCTTTCCTGTTTCACAGTTCTTTCTTTTGAATAGCCATTTGAAAACAATGTTTATCTGGTAAGACAGTTCATATTTAAATATGCTAGAATACAAAAGTTTTGCTGTGATTGAACACCAGTCCAAAGACAACTGCAAAGTTTAAATACTGCTATATGAAGGGCAGAAAAACACATTTCTGAAGAATTCTGAGGGCTTTGAAATGTAGTTTCATTTTCTATCAGAGTTGAGCCTTTAAATTCTTCATACAACCCAATAAAAATAAAATCTGCTTTGAAATGATTCAGCAAAATCGTCTGAAATTTTGATGGTCATTGATATTTTTAATTTAGCATGTAATAAAAATGTCAAATCCCTATATAGTGCCAAACTGAGGATCACTGCCTTTTACTCAGGGTATGTTTTAACTGAATATTTCAATACTTTCAGTGCATCTTTTTTTTTATTAATGTTATTATTTGAAATGTTGGTAACATTGGAATCGATTCAGAAGAAAATTTTGACAGTTCATTTAGTAGATATGATGAGTTTGTACTAAATATAATTTGATAGCATTTCATTTTCTCACAGCGGGGTCCTTACTGGGGACTTCTTTAGTTCTGTAAAATGTGAATTCATATGTTTATTTTATTATGGTGTGTTTCATGAGACCTATACTCCAAAGTACTCACTGAATTGAATGACTGGAGCAGGGACTTTTGAGTTTTGGGGCTTTCCTGTGCCAATATCTGCTTTATGCTTTACACACAAAAGTGTGAAGGGTGTCACTGTTTATTAAAAACAGTGTTTGAGTATTACTGGCTGCTGGAGAAGCCCACGTTAAGGAGAGGAGCCAAGCCAGGAGGGGTATTTGCACACATGTGGTGATGAGGGAGATGTTTAATCCATTGAGTGAGAAAGGGAGGAGGGTTCCCAACATAGGGGGTGGGATGCAGGAGCTGTCCCTCAGGTTGACTGCAGTGGCACCACAGCCAGGGACTGAAGGACCAGAGGAAAATGCTTCTACCCACTTCCCAAAGCCTACAAACCCAAAGGGAAGTCAGATGTTTCTTGCATGCCCGTTTTGCTTCACACCTGTAGGGAACTCAGCAACAGAGGCAATGTGTCAGTCCCTGACAGCAAGATGTATTGTGAGCTGGTTGTGAGGAGCCAGAGGGGATGGATTCGATTCAAAACCAGCTACAGCAAAGTGTACTTTAATCGGTATAAAATCTTGTAATACCATCCTTAGATCCGCAATTAAAGGAGAATTGAGGGTCTATTAACTTTAGCTTTGTCCAGCTTTCTCTTTGGCAGATTGCAGACACCAGCCAGAACCATATAAGGCCTTAAAAAAAAAAAATAGATTGCAAATGGCTTCACGTCAAAAGCCTTTATTTTTGAAAATACAATCATTAATCAGATCCTTGAAATAGTCCTGTGACATACAGCTAAACATATGCATAAATGAATATATATGTGTATTCATACTTTGTTTTATCATTTTATAATTGTCCTTCATCCATAGTGTATTCAGGGAGTGAATAGAACCCCTCTAATTTCTTTCTCAAGTTATTTTCTAAGAGTTAGGATCCTTCCCAGTCTGTGTATGTTTTACTGACCTTTCTTTAATTGCCCTGGCATTTCCATTACAGCATTTGAAAATTGCCATTAGTTTATTTGCTGGGTTACCAATGCTTGTATTATGTTTGCCACCTACAGAGAACCACAGTAATACTTGCTGATAATATCACACATTATTCTTGGCTGTACTTTAGCTCAAAGAATAGAAGGAGGCTGTGTGTCTTTTCCCTAGCTTCAGTGTTCTGTTTTTTTTCTAGATAAAATCATTTCACTGAGATACATTGTCCCTTTCCACCCAGCAGGCTGGTTTAAAAGGCTCATCTCTGAACTTAAATGATTTTTCAGTTCAGAGGGTAACAATAGCATCCCTGAATACCATATGTATAAACTGATAGATGCTGCACTGCATGAATAAAAAATTAATCTCAAGCATATTTTTACAGTTTATTTTCATATTTGTGAATTTTAAAAATATCTCAAGCATGTTAGTTGAATTCCTGTCGCACACAGTGAAGCAACACACAGCTGTTAAATAAGTGCCTTTCTGAAAGTCTGCGTCTCCTCACTTTATATATTTAGAAATATTTTTTGCAAAAAGTAAAATTCTTGTTAAAACTGAAATTTCTGTAACACTGAGGTTATGTGGAAGTCTAATGAAAAAACTGTAATAGAATAGAGCTTTTTGGATTATGACAGACCCACTTTCCATGTGACTCTATTCAGGTTGCTTTTTCTCAGCTGTATATATGTGCTTTTCTAAAAAATGTAGATATTACATTTCTATGGGTTTTTTCCCTAACAGTACATGTTTTCTTTCTGGTTTTAATTTATTATCTATTTATTTATTATTTGCTATCTATTTGCATTTTGGTTTGTATCACTATTTCATTAGATGCTGATGTGTTAAGTCACATTTTACTACCATTCAGAGTGGATCTTTGCAAAGTTTGCAGAGGAATCTAGTCATCAAAATCACAGTAATTCAGGGGGATTACCAACCTGTGGCATTTACCTCAAATTTAAATATTTATTTAAGCAGAATCACAGAAATGCTTTCTGCCATGGAGGCAACCTACAGTTGATAGGTTCATATTTTCTACCAATGTCCGTCAGGCATATACAGCAGGTGGAGAGTACTAATAATTGACTAAGGACTTTCTAACATTCATCAAGGTATTTTGGAATACCAGTACTGCCACTCTTTCTATTAACCTTAATTTTCCATCTCTATATTTTTTCTTCTTTTTCTCTTCAGCGCCTTTGTGTCCTGCCAGTCAGGGAGGATCTTTCCTTTCATATGTAACCTTTTCTAAAATTGAAGGTGTGAAATCTACTTATCATTTGAAAGGCAACATAGGCATGGCACATATATTTAAGATCAGGAAAGTTAATGCATTTTGCTTTTGTAGCAATAGTAATACTCTGCACATCACCTGCTCCTTCAAAACACTCTTTCTGATGATACTAGTTACCTATTCCTTGCAATCCCCCAAAAAAGCATACAGAAAGATCACA
>VZTV01074678.1:1071-14716 GCA_013400875.1 Anhinga rufa | reverse complement strand
CTCTCAATCCCTTCATCCCACAGTTTGTACCAATAATAGTGATTCTCTTGACCCAGATGCAGGAGCTTGCTCTTGGCCGTCTTGTTTACACAGGCCCGCTCCTTAAGCCTGTTAAGGCCCCTCTGGATGGTATCCTTTCTCTCTAGTGTATCAACTGCACCACTCAGCTCAAATGGTGTAATTTGCACATTTGCTGAGAGTGCACTCAATCTCACTGTCTATGTTGTTGATTAAGATAATAAATAGTATTGGTCCCAGACCAGATTCCACTCTAACAGTTTAACAATAACAGTTCTTGGAGTTTTTCTGACCTTAGACCACTTCTAGTGCTAGCAAAGACAACAAAGCTTGATCCTCATTTTTTTGTGACAATATAGAAATGTGCAAGATAGCAGGTCTTTAGATATCACCCATGCATGCACACATATCTGGTGTAACAAGAGACAAACAAAGAATAGTCAAGCTAAATGCTTTTAATTTTAATGGTTTAAGAAACAAATATTCTGAAAAATACCCAAAACATTTAAAAGTACCATGTGAAAAGTCAGGTCTTGGTGTTAATGGAAATCACTGAGTACAACTGCTCCTGACTTACTGCAAACACCCAGTACACTTCAATTTCTCAAAGCACCACACTGCCATACTTGTGATCACACTGCAACCTTCTTAATATAAACAAAAAACCAACAAGACCACATCCCAAAGCCTTTGAGAATGGAAACTAATAATTAAGAAGAGTGACTAATTAGTTACTGGGCTAGATCCTCACCCGGTAAAACACTGTTTAGCTCTACTGTTCAATCAATACGTTTAAGTGGGTCTATTTTTATACAGATCAGCAATGATATAACTAATTTTAACATATTATAAGGACAGGCAAAACCACAGGTTTTACAGTCACTTGCAAGATTAGCAAGAGACCGAGGGAGAGCTAAAACTTGAATTTGTTTCTCATTCATCTACTCGTAAAAGGTGACAAGTTGATAGCTGTGGACCAACATCATGCTGTGGTCCAAAGCCAAAGAAAATATCAGCTAAATCCTGCCAATGCCTCAGCTGAGATAAATCATCATAGCTCTATTAGTCAGCCCTCTACCCTAACTTCCAGCACCCAAGGATTTGGCTCTATCTACCATGTATGTTCAGACAAGATATAAATCAATGCAGTGTCAACTTGATCGCAGTTTCTTTTTTCTCTTCAAATATTAGTGTCCTTGATAGTTAAAAGCAAATCTTACTGAAGTCATCTAATTGGCAGGAGGAGGAAAGCATTTACAAAGGTCATTTCCTATAAACCCAGCAGACTAAAGTTCACTCACTGCCCATCATCCCAAAAGTTGTTGTTACCAACGCTTGGCAAATTTTCCCACTTATTAGTGTGTAAAGCACTTGGAATCATCAGTTTTTCTTTCTTCCATGCAGATGTGGAAAAGAAAAGATGCATCTCTCCTTCCTTGTGTCACCCCCCGGGTCTGGGGACAGCCTGGTGTTTTAAACATCATCTGTTTCTGGCAGGCCCTGCTGGAGCTTATGAATGAATTTCCACAAACTGTGTCCATGACCACGCGAAACTAGCAGGCTCCCAGTCATCATGCGCAGCTGGAGCCCCGAGTTATAGCAATCAACACTAACTTCACACTCCTCTGAGCTGGACAGCACCACCAAACATACCATGCTTGCCACCAACCCCAATTGCTCCATGTGGAATCAATTAAATCCCCAAAGAGGCTGAACTTCTGGAGAAGCCCTGCTAAGCCACTACTCAACATTTCAACAGTTCAGGCTTCCCAAGGAGTTTGGTCTGGCCTTAGGACTCATTTCTGTTCTTTCTCAAATGCACTGAGTGTGGAAATTTTACTCGACAGGGCTGCTCCAAACACAAAGACTTACCATTCAGTCTCTCAAATCTTTGTATTAAAAGGCTCAGACTTACGGTAGAGTGCTGAATGGGTATCCAGGCAGGTGTTTCGACTGAGCATTTGTGGGATGGGCATCTGCCATGGCTCTGCTGCAAATAAGTGAAAATGGCATTATACACAACACAGTATGTGCTGCAATCGCTAGGTGCAATGGACTCCATTCCAAATGTAGCATCTAGGAGTTTGCTAGTATGCATTACACCTCACAAAGTCATTTTCCACTGTCATGTAGGGAAAATAATCTGCAGTTCGCAGGACCAAAAAGGCCTCAACAGTTACCCATCAATTTTGCTTTGACGTTCTCAGTTATGTGGCTGAACATACCCTTCATCCACACTGAGCCCCAAGCATGTGCCATCTGGCTTTTCTCCACCCTGGAGCATTCAGGGAACAGCGGAGGTTTAGGCAGTAGGTAGAGATTGGCTTTTTTTCCCCCATGTCACAACAGACTGCATTTTTCCGTTATATCCTCTTTGAACCAGTAATAACTGCAGCCTGAACCACCCCAGGGCTATTTTCCAGGAGGAGTAAGTCTGTCCCAAATGTTTAGGGTGTGTTTCTTTGCTGCTCAGAATGTTCTGCTTGCTCCCCAGATTGGCCCCTGCAGGACATGGAGCAAGTACCCAAGACTCCTGCAGTTCACTGAAACTGCAGAACCAAAAGAGTGAGGGGATAATTTAAAGTCTAATGTTCCACATGGCAGTGCAAGATGCAACTATCAGGCCTTCGGGCTGATCTTCCTGTAATTTCCCTTGCATTTGCAGTGATTGAATTACCTTTTAGCAAAGGTTTGGAGCCCATCAGAATGAATTGCACAGCAGATTGGGTCAGAGTCCCTGAAGAAAAGTTCAGAATAAATTCTGGTGTCTGCCACCATTACTCTCAGCATTTCACATAAGAGTCAAACTATTATTTAGCTCCTTGAATTGGAGGACTCTTGTAATCCTGCGTGTTTCTGAAGCTGGAAATAATGTAGAAAAAAAAGCTTCCTTCCTTTTATTTTCATTTAAGCCATTATTGCAAGCAACTACATTACACCTTTCTTTTCCCCATGCTGAGAGCAAAGGAGAGCAACCTCTGCAAACACTAATGTTTAGGCTTCGCACAACTTTCAATTTTTCATCTGATTTAAGAACATTCACTAACAAAGCACCATTAGCACTTTGATCTTTATCTCAAAAAAGTAAACATTTGTAAAGCATTGCAATACTAAATACTTATTTAAGTTAAAAAAAAAAAAAAAAGGAATCACTGTGCATATTAGTTTCAGCTTTATATTCCCCAAACCTTAAAAGCTGGTTATCTTTTTTATTTTCACTTAGACAACTTTAAGGAATATTCAGAAAAACAACTAGCAAGCAAGGAGCATTGTACCTTTAGATGAAATTTTAGAAAGTCTTGCTTAAAAGGATTTGAAAAAGTCACTGCTATAGTGGCAGCAATATCCTGCGGGTGTGTGTTATCTCCTGTAAGGAAGGGATGAATGCAACAGCAAACTATGTAATCCTATCAAAATAATAAATCTGTAAATGAATTTAGATCAAAAGACTGCATGAAATATTGGTAATTATTTTTCCTTTCTTTAACAATTGTATGTCTTCAGTCTTTAATCCAAGGAAAGATAAAGGCAAGAAAATTAGTAATTTGTTTTGGACAGCAAATATTTTTCTGATTGAAAAGCCTGATCTTACAAACTCAGGTAACCATGTATAACCTGTTTGTCAGGAGACTCCTCAAAAAGACTCCTCACATTCTTAAAGAGGATACATCTGCAAAATAAAAGCTCCAGATCTCATAGCAGGAGGGGCTAATACTCTGCAACTATTCTTGACTTTGAGATTTATACCAAAGTTTTCCCAGGGCCCGGATTCACATGACACATGCTGCATATTCAAAGGCCAGAAAGGCAGACGTAACTGGGAATTGCTCATAGGCAGCAGTTCTCCAGAGATCCCAATTTTTCAGCATGAGGGTTGGGCTGATTGTGCATCTGGGCTGTAGGGTGACCTGCAGAGTTTGGCTATTCACAGCTGGATATTTGAATTACGGTGCTGATAACACAGCTTTGCACTGGTATTGTCTGAGAAATGCATGCAGTTCAAGGGCTAGGACTGAACACTTTTCTCCTACTGCTTTTTGGGGATTTGGGGTTGGATTTTTTTTTTTAATTACAGATGATTTCTTATTTAAATGATCACTACATTTTGTATTGTTGTGCAAAAACAATGCTTTTCATACCTTTCATATCTTATGCCCTCACCTAGTTGAAACAGTTCTAAGAAATAAGGTCGTATATCAGCCTCTGGTAAAGTTTTTATTCACAAAAGTGCTGAATTATTTTTTTAAAATCAGAAATCAGCCAAAAGCTCCAACATGTCACACTTAGAGACACCAACTAAAAAAAAATTAACCAAAAAGTCAACGCTACATAAATTATTCTGCAAGCATAGGCAATACAAGTAAGAATAGGAATAAATATGTTGGGAATTATCTGCAGGCTATAGAAGGAATTAACTCTATTTGATTACTACTGCTAACTTTTTTCCCAATTGAAGAGTTTGGTGAGCATAAGGTCTATAGACCCTGGTCCACCAATACACTGCAAAGTTAAAAATCTGAAAAGTGATGAAAATCCATTATTTGAAATTATCTTTCTTTAAACAGCCTTCAAGGGAGGGCAGAATTACCTGTAGTTTGCTTTTCATGTTTACTAGTATTTGTATGCAAAAAGAATATGTCTTGCCTTGCTCTTTGGGAGAATATGTTCCAATAAAAAAGTTCTCCATCTGAAATGGAAACAGAGACGCTGTTTCTCCATAGCTTATGAATGAGTGATTTCCACAGCCTTGTTTTACTCCCTTTCTTTGAGGATACCCGGCCTCCTGCACTAAGCTTCACCCTTGAGATAGCTCCAATGTAGTGACAGACACGGCTATCCAGGCGTAGGCTTTATCACAGCCTCATGCAATCAGAGCCTTTAAAATATGCAGTCAGATCTCCAGCTTGTGTAATTTTTGTATAAAGACACCTTGGGACACAAAAGAATAAATCCATTCTCATTGCTGAATTCAGCATCTGTCACAGCTTTTTTTCTAGGTTGATGCTTTAAAACCTTGATAAATTGCATAGAAATAATACAGTCAAGAAGCAATGAAGCCATGACCAAAGTCAGATGCTAACCTCCTAATCAGCTAGAGACAGTGAAATTCCTTCTCTGGTGGCACTGTTACATCTAAGTGCCAAACAAATAGGTTTATCAAACAACCAGAAATGCAGACCCCATAGGTAACCAAAAGACAGAAAAGCACCAACTTTAGAAGACAAAAGCAAGGCTGCAAGCCTTGAGAGTCTGTGCACAACATCCACCTTCCTAGCATGAAACCTTTAAGCAAGCTTCTCTCCTATGTGTTTGTGCTGGTTTTGGCTGGCAGAGAGGTAATTTTCTTCACAGTAGCTAGTATGGGACCATGTTTTGCATTTGTGCTGGAAACAGCATTGACAATACAGGGATGCTTTCGTTCCTGCTGAGCAGGGCTTACACAGAGCCAAGGCCTTTTCTGCCTCTCACCCCACCCCACCAGCGAGTGGGCTGGGGGTGCACAAGGGGCTGGGAGGGGACACAGCCGGGACAGCTGACCCCAACTGACCATGGGGATATCCCACACCATATGATGTCATGCTCAGCATAGAAAGCTGGGGGAAGAAGAAGGAAGGGGGGAACGTTCAGAGTGATGGCGTTTGTCTTCCCAAGTAACCGTTACGTGTGATGGAGCCCTGCTTTCCTGGAGATGGCTGAACACCTGCCTGCCCATGGGAAGGAGTGAATGAATTCCTTGGTTCAGGGCTTACTGAACTGCAGCACTCTTTAAGATCTGACAATATTCTTTCTCAGAGAAGTTATTGGTGATCAGAGTCAAAAGCATTGATTCCATTTGTATCCAGTAGAATGGCCATGAATATGACTTGCAAATCATATACAAGTCCTTGAGTGAGGTCTCCAGTAGCAAAAGAGTTGGCTGAAGTTAAACCCAGTGGAACATATTTAGTTACTCCTACACATCCTTGCAAATTCTATTCTCTGATGCAGATGATTATCTAGAGAAATGAAAATTGTAGATCTCAACTAGAGGTCTCAGGCTGAGTAAAATATAATCATATACCAGGCCATACCCCTACCCTAATGATTCACTCATAAATAACCATTCCCTTCTCCTTGACTGGACACATATCTCATTTTTCAGAAGCCTTGCATCAGGTAAAGGGAGAGAGAAGGAAATTTGTATGGTAGTAGCAAACAGATTAAAACACAAAAGAAATGCATATTTATGTTGAGGATGCATGCCAGGAGACACATCTCTTCCATTTTCAGTGGCCTATTGGACATTGCAAAGAATCCATTTAGTCAGCTCCAGCTATGTGAAATGCATAAAAATGCAGCTCACCTTGGCACTAGGAAATTATCTTCCCACTTCCACCTAGGCCCTCTGAATATTAGAGAAGGGACTTGCTAAGGACGTATAGCTCTGCTATCATTAAGCAGCACTATCATTAATTGAACCAGGACCAGGCTCTCTTGTTTTCTCTTTCTTGCTCAGTATCTTCCACCTTTCCTTACATCTGCAGCTCTCCACTGCTGTGCAGTAGTATTAAACCCTCACTGTATCTGCCTGAGCCGTTAATTGAACATTTTCTTTTCTCAGTTATAGAGCTGTTTATAGATTTATGAAACAAATCACCCTTCTCCTTTCATAGTTATAAACAATCTCAATAAAGACATCTCCCTAAGATCAGCAAATTAGAATCTAATGAAATCTATTGAAAATTTCAGTTGCACTAAACAAGGTCAACGCTCGGAAGAAACGAAATGTCACTCAGAAATGGAGATCAAAGTAATTCCCTTCTATTCCTGCTGCTGCCATAGAGACCAAGGGAGGGGGAAGAGAGGGAAGAAGAGATTTAACAGACTTAATTCTTCCTGAAATTTATAATTAACTACAAGGGAAAAGGGACAATTACCATATTTCTAAAGAATAAAGGAGAAAAAAGTTGAGCTTTTGACAAGATATAATTACAAGACATTACATATGCAATGCACATTGGTTTGTTCTGTGTAATTTTCTTGAGACTCCCCCCAAAAATGATTTTTTTTTTCTAGAAAAGACAACACGTGTCTCATCAGTTTACATTCATAATGTTTGAAATCCAAAAGCTAGAGGCTTACAATAATTGTACCAAAATTTAACATTGGTAAATAAAGATTTGAAATAAATACTCAGATACACTCCCCATCTGTCAGACATCTATGAGTACGTTCTTCAGCTAAGATAAATGGTAATCAATGAAAAGGATCTTCCTGCTCTTCTAAGACTGTGCAGTTTAGCCAGCAGCCAACCCATAGTCATCAAAGCTGTCCTCAAGTACCACTTCAGAATAGAGTTTACTAAATTACATGTAAATTGCATGGATTCAGCACTATTAACACTTTTAGGGTCTGTCAGGAAAACACCACAGTTTGAAGTGCTCATCAGCACCTAATAACAACTATAGAAAAAGATTTTGATTTTAGCTAAATGTGAATCTCTAGGGGGGAAATCATTATGTTTCCTTTGTTTCGGGTTTGTTATAGCCAGGAAATTCAGCACAAAAAAACTTAGCTACTCAGTTTATGATTCCAAACTGCAATGATTCAAAGCCTGAAGTCTTGCAAAGAAAAAACAACAAATGTTGCCCAGATCTATTTAGCACTATTAACAGTATGCGGGCACATAGAAATGTGGTTATTTTTCTGTTTCATATCCAGCTAAATTTAAATCAGATCCTCATGTAGTGTAGCTTTCTACAGCTCTGTTGGTTTTGGTAAGATTATACTGGTTCAGCCTCATCATTTATACCCAGCTTTATAATTTCCTAATTTTGGGACTGATCTACAGCCTCTCAGACACATACAGCTGACCTTGTAGGAAGTCCCACAAAATAAATTGAACCTCATTCTCTAAGTATATACATTTTTAAAACTCTGCAGTGAGTTTTTTTCAGTTTAACACAATATAACTGGGTGCAGGGAGAGGCAGGGAAACAGGCCTCTGTTCTTCAGTAAGACATATTAAAAAAGCTTTTGCATCTTAGGACTTGTTTTGCTGCTGCTCTAAAAGAGAGGCTGGAACAGTGAGGTCACTCCAGTGGTGCCACCTCCACATTTTTCCATTCTTCAGCCAAGTTCTAAAAATATCCTTTAAATCAACTGCATTGGTGCTGGGAGTCAACTGTGTTGGCTACATGATGAATGAGGGTTTCCCCCTCACTTGGGGAATCCACAGTATCCTAATGGGACACAAGACCTGCCTCTACCTTTCCCAAGCATGGCACACTATCAACAGGGATTTATAATGATACACTTAGTGTAGACTGGTAGTTTAAAAGTCATCTAGCCAAGCCACAGCAACTCCTCACTCAGATTCACAGCGATGTTATTGAGGAGGATGGGCTCTGAATTTTGCCTCGCCTTCCTTGTTGGGACTATGGGGAAAGGAAACTTAATGCTGACAAAAAGACACGGTGCAAACTTTATAGCTCTTCTCTGCTTTAATCTTAACTTCATGATGCAAAGTGGGGTGATGAGTGTGTGGAGTGGGAGAGACCTACAGAAGAGCCATACCATACCCAGGGTCTAAGCCAGATGTTGGTCCTGTGCTTGGCTGCAGTAGCTTCTTATTTTCCATGACCATTGCACATATTGAGACTTCAGCTCATACATCTGTCAGAGTTTTGCCTTAAGTGCATACATTGGCATCCCCTGTTCCAAATATATTGCCGGATGAGCAGAAGAAAATAGGATAGACAGATGTTGCTGGCTCCTGGCAGCCCTGCCAGTCAGAACTGTACACATTCAACCTTGGTATGGGTTAACAACATAAACAAGCATATCACTCTGCTTCCCAGCACTATTACAAAACAGTTTTTCCTTCCATCTTTATTTCATTCTTTTAAATGCTTTAACTAAATCCTTAGAAGAGGTGCTGGACAGACAGCCATGAAAAGAGAGAGTGTTAATTTACCAAACAGACCAACACAGAATTTAAAAAAAAAAACTAAAAAACTAAAAACAAAACCCCAAACTTCTTCAGTGATGGAATCAACTGAGTCTTTCATTAACTCTAAAAAAAAACCCCAAACCCAAATATACAAGACCTTTTTTCCATCCACATGAATAATCACTTTTTCATTTAATTGTCTGGTCCCACAGAGGTCAATGACACCTGAATTAAACATGGAACCTGTGTAGTGAGTGATCCAGCTTAAACCACTGCAGAGGTAAGTGGAAGCTGGCAACAAGAATCTCTAAGGAGTAATTGTTGCAGAATTTTCAACATTTTGACGGTGGAAATTTATTTTTGTGGCTAACAAAAGCAAGTTCAAGCTAGGCGTTCTCCCTTGGTCTGAAGGTGGCCAGTTCTCTGGTTTACAAGCTGGAGGACACAAGTCTGGGTCACAGGGATGGTTCTGCTGCCAGCGTTCAGTGCTGCAAACTCAGGAGTTGGGCAACAAACAGCAAGTGGTTTAGGCTTTGTGAATAAATTGGGATTATTTTATTTGGTGTCTAGTCTGGAGTCAGTAGTGTACATCTTTGCAAGCTCTTCTCAAAACATATGTTCTTTCAGGTGATAAAATCTGGGATTTTAAGCAAACCACAAAACACAGCTCCAAAACAAAACAAGAGGTGACACCAGTGGCAACCAACATTGACAGTTCTTCGTGCCATTACTAATGTTAAGGATAATAAAACAACAGATGAGATTGCCCAGGAAGTTTTAAAATCTCTATCCTAGTAGAAGGTCTTTAGCTAGCCCTGCTTGTGACAGGACTGGATGGCCTCTTGTGGTATTATTCAATTCTCTTTCTTTTGGGGCTATGATTGCCAGCTAAAAGTATCAAAAATCCTGAATCTGACACCTCGAAATCATGAGATTTAAAAAAGAAAAATACATTTTGATTTCCCTTCATTGGCCTTCTGAGTTTGAAACCCTTAGAGTTTCCACCTCTAAGCTCTCCTTTGTAGCAGCAAGGGCTTTTGTGGTTTTTTTTCCAGTAAAAGCTGATCATCTTATCTAAGCCACCTGACACCAAGAACTGGGGGTTTCAGTGAAGCAGCCCCTGTTATGGTGAATCTTGTCAGGCAACACAGAGCTATCTATTTCCTTTTTCACCGGCAGCAGCTACTGATGTATTCATAATTCTGTAAAAGGCAGAAGGATGGAAGGAGAGCCGATAGCTTGGGGAGAGGACAGCATGTTGCCTCTGAGTGTTGGGAGGCACAGTGGGAATGTTCTTCCTTCTCAAAAACTCCTGATGCTCCCACTGGGATGGAGTCTTCATCTAAGCTTTTATTTATCCTGAATTCTTCCTAATGATAAAATAACGCCACAAATTAACGTGCTTTATGCAACAGTGAAAGGAAGGAGCTATTCTGGGAACATGATCAATTAAAATAAACTAGGAGACCATAAGAATTCCTCCTTGACTGATTCAGCATTCCCCAAGTCCTGGGTTCAGAAATGCATGGAAACATGAAGGAAATTAAAAAGGAGAGGAAGACTGTACAATTAATGTCTTAAATCTATCTTAAACTTATCTTACAGTTTGGCTGAAATAATGTCAGTGGGATTTAAGATTTGGCAAGGTAAATCAGAAATTAATTTTATTAGATGGCATCTTTCACCATATTGAGTTCAAAGCAGGGTCTTTAGATCCATTGTACGTGACCTGCAAGGGCATATTCACTCCACCACAACATTTATGTCATTTTCTATAGACTGGAAATACTGCAAATTCCAGGCTAAATTTAATGGCCATGTGTTAAAAATGTCAACTTTTTAAAAAATGTTCATCTTTTGCAGTTTAAATAGCATTCATCTTTTACTCCCTTTTTATTATTTATAAGAACTGAAGAATAAAACTGATGTATTTACTCCCTCTTGACATTAAGATGCGCTTTTCCAAGAATGAGAATGGCAATTATTTGCACAGATCAGACAAATGGATATTCCAATAAGGATAATTACCAGATCTGAGGCCAAAATGACCATATTGTTGCTCTGTAGAATTCATACTTTTGAAGTAAATTTTAAAAAAATCTCAAATGTTCTGAAAAAAGTCTGTTCTTGTTATATTTGTGAAAATTGGCATAAACAGGTGCCATAAAAATTTTGTAGGTTTAAAGGAAGTAGAGTTACTCCAATGCACAATAAAGCAAGTAAGAGCAGATTATGGATCAATACAATATAACATTACTGGTGCAGCTATTTAAATATGGCACCAAAACAAGATGAAGAAACCAACTGTAATTTATTTGGCTTCAAGCCTTTGCAATATAAAAGTGTTCTGAAACTAGATTTTTGCCATTATTCAGCTCAATTACATATGTTAATATGGTGTTTCCACATGCATCCAAATAGCAGGTTACCTACAATTCACAATCCTATCTCATTCCAACATCAAAGTTGGCAGCAAAGACTGAATATCTGGAGTTGAATATTTGAGGTTCATATGCTTGACTTTCAGATCATTTCAGCCATTTAGCAGCAGATCCCAGAAACAGAAGAGACGGGAGGAAAATATTGTGTGTAGATGGAGTTGCGAGCCCTGCTCGGAGCAGCAGCAGTAGTGAGACGACAGTGACTTTACATTTGTCATTGCCCAGAAGGCCCTGGGAAAATGTTAGTGGAAACATTAATCACCAATTCATAAAATAAATAAAGTGGTGTCTCCTGATATATGTAAAAAGGTACTGGGCCACATTCTTCTCCCACTTATACCATCTCAGAAGTAGACTCGTTCCCCTGTCCCAAATCCAGTTACTACACATCTTGTCAAGTCTGAAGTCCAAGGATGGTTGCAATTGCTGGTCCCCACTGCACCACCAGACACCCAGAAGTGGAGATAATCACAGCTGTCTTTTCAAACTTCCTCCTTATTTTCTATTGGAAAGGAATGTCAGGGAGTAGAAAGTGGATGTTTAGCATGATCCTGCACCCAAGCTTTGTTCAACAGTGCTGTGATACTGCTGATGAGTGCTTTTCACTGGTATTGCGTCAACAGGCACCTGCGGGTGCCTCTGCTCTGCTCCAGGGCAGGCTGAGGATATAGTCTCAGATCCAGCACGGCTTGTGGGAGCCAGAAGGACCGTGAAAGAACAGGAGGTGAATGAGGCCACAGAATGTGAATGTGGCCTCATTCACCTCCTGTTCTTTCCACATATAGGTTTCTCCACTAGCAAGATGGGGATGACAGCTCACATATGTTTCCATGGCTCTGCTGTGCTCCTTACTCTCTGCAGCAGCCACCCACCACCCCTCACTGCTGCCCATCGGTTCTTGGGGTGTCTCCTTCTACCCTTCTCCATGTCACAGATGGGGTCCCCATTTTGTACAGCCATCACGCGAAAAATGACAGCAATGATGACAGCAGAGCTAACCATTGGTTTGCTTTATCATTTTACACAGCTTTCAGGTGTTCTGGCTACACCAGGCATTTTGCAAGTCCTACAGAAATTATGAAATTAATAAAAAATAAACCAGAATGGGGAGCAGCTCTGCTGAACCCCAATGTCTGGACTTCCCCCAGTAACTGCTCCTTATAAATACTATCACCACGTGCAAATACAGTTACAAACATGTGGTAAGCTGCCTGTTCTGTAGCAACAGAAAGGGAGTTCTCTGATTATCTCCCTGTCATTTAATATTAAGTTAGTTTGCTAAGTTTGAGGACATCTCAAAGAATTGTTCAGCTTATCCCTACCCTAGAGCTTTAAGTTGGGAATTGTCCTTTACTCAGGAAGTGTCCTTAACCGCAAAGCCCTTAGCCTACCACCGTTGTTGTAGATAAAAAATTGTTTACATGCACATTTGGAGAGAATTATTTAGAAGGACCATTCCCAAACAGTCAGGTTAGATCTAATATCAGTATGAGAGTGCTGAATTGGGACCAAGACATTATTATTTTTCAGGCCTAGAGATGCAAAGTAAGCTATGTTTTTCCCCAAAAAAGCCACAATAAGCCACAAGAAACTTGCATCTCTCCAATCAGAAACATCATGACTATCTAAACTACATCTGATTGGCCTCTGTAAAATCCTAGGACCCATATAATGTCCCCGTTTGGGTTTTTTTTTTTATTATTCTTTAGTTTACAGAATAAACTGATAAGCTGAGAAAATATGTGCAATATACCATGCATTCTGAAAGTGCTCTTGTAGCTAGAGATATTAATAGACACAAGCATAGGCTAAGATAAAATATGAAATCATTTTCCTTTTGCTAGTAAAAATAAGTAAATTACATATCATTTAGGAAGTGATATAGAAACAAACTGCATAATCTACAGAAAAAGAGAACAAAATGCTCATTGAAGCAAAGCTTATTTATCACTTTATCTTGTAACCTGACACAGTACATGCTCAATCTATTTAGTTACAGGAACGGAAAAATAGCAAAGAAATATGTACACATAACAGCAATGTTTCCAGTCCTACCTTGGTCGTGACAATGCACAGACAATCCATTCTGTAAATCTCCACAGGAGTGTATGTAAATCATAAAAACAAATCAGCAAGGGTGAGGAAAGGCTTTTGAACAGCATGAACAGAACCGGAGGCTTGAATCTGCACAGCCTGCTTTTCCAAGTGGGGCCCTCATAAGAAACTCGAGTCCTCCTCCACAACGCTAAAGGCA
>VZTV01074673.1:0-22625 GCA_013400875.1 Anhinga rufa | reverse complement strand
TGAACCATCCTGGGAGAGCATCATTGGCTTGGAGCAAAATTGCCAGGGAGCATGCTGACTGTTCAACAATACTGCTGATAGCGGGATCATATTGGAACCTGTGCCTTGGTCCTGCTAGTTTGTGAGTTATAGATGTACCTTCTCTGTTTGGAAGAGGAAGAAGGTCAGAAAGTAAGCAGTGAAAATATGATCACGCCACTGAGCTCAAGGAGAGAGGAGCTGTTCATTAAATTGCCACATGCTGCATTTATTGGATAGCTTTTTGGACTGTGGAGTAATGAGTAAGATGATGGATTCCTCAACTCCTGACTGCCCCAATATGTGGATAAGGACAGGTTAGTGCTAGAGCAGGGTTTGTTTTCGTAGAGCCAAGTGGCTCCAGCCTGTCATGTCTATGGTGCCTGTATGGGCAGAGTGAGCCAGGCTCTCTGTTTCAGCCTCCCAGGCTGGTACATGGCTTGCTCCATGCTAGGCACTGAGTACAAGCTGACATGGAGACAGTATGAATAACCAGTCCTGTGATAACGTCAGAGGATGCCCATCATCTTTGAAAAACAGTATTTGTGTGCTAACATGGTTCTTGTAGAAGGGGGGCTATCACCTATTAAAAAAATCTAGCTTGGTTGTCCATTTGTCACAGGCTGGAGGAGGAGAATCTTGGCTGAGTCCTGACTGGTTTTAAACTTTGGGAAGGTGAAAAATGCATGGAAAGGATGAAACTGAAACATGAAAGCCTGCAGAAAAAATTGGTGCAGTCACACTACTACCAAACTGCATATTCTTACACAGACAGGGGAAGCAATGTTGCAGAGTGTTTCTAGATGCTGGAATAAATATTTAGTGTCTACAGAGAGCATGCCCTATGTCTGGAGATCCATTCAGCAGTGCATTGTGTGCTTTCATTTGGGGTGTCTTTGAAGTGAATTCATATAGAATCACAGAACCATAAAACGGTTTAGGTTGGAAGGGACCTTTAGAGGCCATCTAGTCCAAGCCCCCTGCAGTGAGAAGGGACATCTTCATATGTTGATGTTTGTCCAGTCAGTGCCTGAAGGAGTTTCATTTTTCATTTTATCTTAAGGGTAGGTAAAAACAAAGACCCCCGTATGTACATATACGGTGGTTACATGTGAGTTTCTGTTGCAAATGAAGAACAAGCCTACAGAGGATATAAAATCAGGAGCCAGCTGTACAGCCCTGAGGGGAGCCACAAATTTTGGCTGAAAACCTGGTTGGTGGTCCCTGTTTGCCCACTACTCAGTCAAATGAGTTGTGTTCAAGTACTGAAGCGTGTTGCTTTTTAGTGCATTAAGAATTACTAGGAAACCAAAGATTTTGCTTTACTCCTGCCTGGAGCTACCAGGAAACTGTATAATGGCCTGTCAGTTCATTTGGTAGGGAGTTGTGGCAGCTTGCTGGTGGGCTGCAGGCACCTGGGTAGTTTAAGTGGCAATAATGCATGCCACCCTACCGTTGTTTGGTTCTGTTGAATAAGGAGGAGATGCCCTCACCTACTGACGTTATTGTGGCAGCCATTGCAGGCTGGAGCCCAACCTGGCTAGCAAAACCTGCTCAAAAGGAGGGATAAGAAGGTGAGCCTATTCTCTGTGCTGTGCCACACCATTCACAGAACCCAGTCTGGCTTGTTTAAAACCAGGGTACGTATGTCTATAGCAGCTGCCATCACAGCAGCTACTGCGTCTTGAGGAAAAATCGAAGAATTTTTAGCAGGCAGAGTTGTTTTCTTTCTGTACCTCTCTGAACTCACTGGAGCCTGGACTCAGCTCAGAAGAAATGCTGGACTGGGAATGTGCTGCATCATGTTGGTGTGTTTCAGAGTTGTTAGCAGGGCCTTAGAAATCTCAGAATAAGGCTCTTGGTTTGAATGCCTTTCCTTGACTATCGGACACACCATCTCCAGTTCCCAGAGACCCCTCCACTCAGCTCAGTGATAAAAGCACTTTTCAACACCAAAGCTGCAGTGTTCCCACGCCTGTTGCTGTCATGAGGGAGGCCAGTCTTAAACAATAGCAGAGGAATAAAGAATAGCCTCGCTAATCGATATCCTGCCTAGACGCTGAGTCAGGTGGCAGTTTGGGCCTCTTTAAAGTTCCTGCATTGTTCCTGAATTTTCATTTGACTGGGGTAAATTTTTATCTTTAAGGAAAGAAAACACATGGGACCAACTGTCTCTGCCTGCTCCACTATTCCCTTCCCACCCACCCCCACTCAGTTTTTGTGTCTTTGTCCTGTGGTAGACTCTGCCAGTGAGGGATATAGACACAATTTGCTAGCCTGGACTTTGAGCTGAGTGCGACATGCTGTGGTTAGGAGAAGATGGTGGTGGTGGCCGGAGTAGGGCTTCCCCAAGTCACATACATCTGCAAGGATTTGGAGAACGCAGTCTCTGACACCTACATTTCCATATTTTATGTGATTGGTCTTAAAATGGTCAGAAGGCAAGGCAAGGATGTAAGCACAGGTTCCCAGAAAATTTCTCCATAGATGAGTGTTTGGAGCCCTGGCAGGATGCTAGGACAGTCTGTGTGCGAACAGACGTTTGGAAAATTGACAAAAGCAGTATTTGCTTAAACAAACTGCAAGATCTCGTAGCTCAAGCTCTTGAATCCACCTCAGCTGCACTAAAAACATTTTCCAGAAGGAGAAGGGGGCCAGGATGGCTTTCTGTAATCTCTGAATCTCACAGGGCCTCTAGGGTCCTGTGTGGGGATTTCATTCAGCTCCTGTCATCCCTGAGCATCCCTGCTCTCACCAGCCTGGACCGGGGGTGGGGGAGCGCTGGGGGGCAGTGGCTCTTCTCCTTCCCCTAGCCATGAGCCCTGCATCAAAGGCTGCGGAGGAGAAAGGTCATAGATGCCCCCAGGATTTTCCTTAAAGCTGGGGGGTCCCTAGGAAATCTTTGTGGCTCTTTGGCACAGCTTGTCTCCTGCTAAAAGGCCCCAGCAGAGGGAGAAAGCGTGGTCCTCGCTGTGCTGTCAGGCAGGAACTCTGGGGGGCTGGAAAGGGAACCGGCAAGGGTTACATTTGCGCCTGTAGATATGAGATAAGAGCTGACCTACCCTTCGCCCCAAACTGAACTCCCTGAAGCTCAAACAAGGCAAGGCAACTGCTTGTGAAAATGCTGGTGGGGGGGTTGGTGTGGGTAGTGGTGTGTGTGTGTGTGGTATGGAAACCTGCCAGACCCGCAAACCTGCTGCACAACCATCCATGAGGTGCTTCTGCTCCAGGCAAAACCTGCAAGGCAGTGCTTCTCAGGAGCTTGCTTTAGTCCCTGACTAAAATGCTTGAGGACTGGTGACATAGAGGAATTGGGAGCTGAGGATGCTGCCTGGGAGACAGGGTGAGAACAGCCGTGTCCCTGGGCAGCAGGTGTTAGGGGCTGCCAGGTCTGGCCACCGGTGGGGGACACACCCCATGCAACCGCTGCCGAGGCCCAAAAACCTGGCAGGGGGACACCCAGTGCTTGGAGCCACTGAGGAGGTGCTGGCATGAAGGCCCCCATGGTTTCCATCTGTCCCTGGTATACCTGTCCATCGTTCTCTGGCACTTTTTGGTTCAGGGGTTGCATTTTTACCCTGGTGTGGGGCAGGGGTGTGTTTAAAAAATAATGTAAAAGAAATTAATCCAAAGCATGACAAACCCCTGAGGTTCCCAGTGTGGTACTTGGCAGAGGCGCAGTCCTGTCTTCGGACAAAGCCTTTGTCCTGAGGGGCAAGGGTGGAGGGAGAAATAAAAATTACAGATAAATCATTTCAGATTAAGCTGAAATAGCATCTACTAGGTATTTGAGCGGGGCCTTTATGCACATAGTCTGTGACTGTTGCTTTCAGATATCCCTACAGTGATACACATTGCAGATACTGTCACAGCCTCTTCCCCCTGTGCAGATATAAACAGGGCAACATCCACAGATAGGTGGCCTTAGATTGAGTTCCTGTACTGGGAATCTGTTTCTTCTTGGAAAGAAACCTCCTCCTTTAATGATATTCCTGGGTCTTTAGGTCTCCTGAGACCCTCAGATCTGTTTTGCACAGCACGGGAAGCAGCACCTGCCAACACAAGCATGGTAAGGCATGGTGAGGGCTGGCCCTGACACCGTGCTCTCAGCACTAACCCCTACGTGCCTGCTCTCCTGGGAGTGAGCAGGGGGCTCTGCCTGTGCTGCCTACCTCTGGCATGGTGGGATGTGCGTTTGTATTGAACCTCAAGGAGTAGGGAGAGACTATTCTTGCCCCTCCTGTCTTTACAAGGACTAGGAAACAGAAAGCATGGATATCTCAGAATGTGTTTCCCAGCAAACACACACCAAGAAGTGTCTCTCTCTCCTCTCTCTCTGAATGTAAATTCAGGGTGCCAGAGAACTGGCAAGATAACAGTTTGCCTAGTTAACTGCTCAGTGCATCTCAACCTCACACAGGCAAGGCATCGCCGGAGGTGAACTGAGAATTTCTTTCAGACCTGGGCTTCTGTGCTGAGGCTGCTGGTAAGAACTTCACTGGCACCAGCTGGGAAGGGGCTGGTTGTGACAACCACACCTGCCTCATGGGAATATAATGGAGTCCTTTAGCTCATTGTAATGGTTGTGGAGGTTTGCTGTGTGCTAGACTTGTTAGTGGTGCTTCTGTGAGTTGGTTGCTCTCCAGGGTTGTGTTGTTTGAGCTATTGGACCTCAGCTGTGGTAGCTCAGGCAGTGGGCGCATCCTTGGTATGTGTGTGGATCCTTGTTGTGGAAGAGATTCCTGAGTTTTGGGTTGTTTCGAAACGCTGCGATCAGCCTGTGGCCACTTAAGCTATCTCTGCTGTTGCTATGCAGAGTTAATGGTCACCACGGCAAGGATGGAGCCAGGATGTTTTGGCTCTAACAGCATATATTTACCGTGATGGAGTTAAGCCTACAGCTTGCTAGCTGCTTGTGTGGTTCCAGCTCAGGGATTGTGGTTGCACAAAAGAAACAAATTTCTTATTAGCTTCTTCACCTGCCCCTGAAATCTTGGTGGAAAAAGACTTGGGCCTTAATCATGCTGTTAGTCACAGGAGGTTTCCCAAGCCTTGGAGCTTGCTTGTGCAGGGGGCTCATTTCTGTGGGGTATATGCCAGGCATGCTGCTGGGGCCCACTGCTCCGCTCCAGGCAGTGTTTGTGACCGCTTGCTTGGGAAAGCAGTCACTTCAGGGAGCAGAACTTCCTCCTCTGGGAGGGAATGTGGTGGGGAGGAGCTGAAGCAACCAGGCTACTCCTCCATCAGTGTGTTTGAGAACAAAAAAATATCTTTAATGCTCACTAGGGAACCTGCGGGGGCTTCATAAGAAAAGATTTGTTCCCTGCAGGCCTGATGCTGTGACAGCTTCCAGCAGAGATGAGCTGGCGGGCTAGACAGGACACTGTGTACCAAAAAGAGAGGGTGAAAGGTGCCGCCTGCCAAAGCAGCAGCTGGTGAGAAGGCGACTGGACTGCACAGCGTCAGCGCACACATGATCGGTGGGGAAGCGCGAGTCCAGCTTCAATCCTTGTCAATGGCACCTCGTTGACTTTTAACGCTTCCTTATCGTGTCTGCGCTCACCTCGTAGCAGCACTGATAAAATGCCATCGCCGGTGTAATCTCCTGAGCCGCTCTGCAGAAAATGTTGCAGAGCATGGGAGGCTGAATCGCCTGCAGCCAGCAACCAGCGTGGGACTCTGGTCCAGGGCAAGGTAGCAAAGAAACACCCCTAATCTGAGACAAGGCGAGGGCAGAATAGCCTCCTAGGCTATGAAGCGCCAGGTGTGCTGATACGACTGGCACGGCAGCACATGAATATTGTGTTAGAATAGGGGTTTACAGAAGTTGGGGTAGCTGTTACTTTTCAGTACCTAGTGGAGTTGGAAATGCAAGCCATGTGAAATGATTGCAGTATGCTTGTACCCAGAGCTATAAACCACAGAGTTAAGATAATGGGAAGGAATGTATAGGGGGTTTTGTTGTCTTTCTTTTTTTTCCAGAAATAACTTATTTCTCTCTTGGGGTATTAAGCACCTAAGTAGTTCTTGTACAAATCTTAACTATCACTAAAAGAGGGTATTATTTTTCAACATATAACTGCAACCTGTAGGCCCATCGCAATTTTTTAAGCTATTTATAATTTTTTCTTTTACAGGCAAGCAACCTGCAGTGATACACTTGGGAGAGTCCTCTTTATGGGCTTGAACTAAGGACCCCTGAATATAAAACAATAAGCAGCTGCTAAGCAGGTATGTAATTTTTGGAACCTGTAACTGGTGCCAAACTGGTGTACAGTATCTTGCTACTAGAGGATAACAAAACCTGTCATGCCACTGACTGGAAAGAAGAATTTTCCTTCTGAGTGAGAAAATCAGATGTTTAAGAATGTTTGGTTTTTTGTTTTGTTTTGTTTTGTTAAGAATGATCCTAGACTTAGTGTCCTTCCTGAACTGGAGCGAAAAGTCATTATGCTAAAATTCCTTGCTGGAGAAGAACTTCTGAAGATTTTATGAAAGAACTCAGAGCCAAGGATCTTCACTTTTTTTTGTGGCTGAAGATTTGATTTTTACTTTACTGGTCCAACTATTTTACAGGATGAAAGGTGAAACAAGGGACTTCTTTAGAGGAAGGAAGTATCATTGACAACAGAAAATTCCAGTGAAATCAATGAAAAGTTTCAATTCGACTTGCTGTTTCACTTTTCCATCTTATTCAGAAAATAGGCTTATGTAGCTCTAAGCATATTTTTCTCTGTTCTTGGGCTTCAGCTCTACTCTGTGCTATGTTATTCATTGAATGTTATTATCCTGTATCTTCTATATAGCACTAGTCTTGTAATCATCCCTATAATCACTTCCACATGCTGCAAACTTGCAGAATGGAACAAACTCCTTCCGCATTCCCTGTATTCACAATATCTTTGCCAAGCTCTTCCTCTCCAACACTTGCTTGGATACATTGAAGTTTATTTTCAATATCATAATCCCAAAGTTGTTCTCACAAGAACATCCAGTGTTGCCCCAGCCACCTTTAGGAGTCTCTTATTTTTTTTCCCACCAGCTTTGATCTTTCCTGCGCTTTTGAACTGTTCTCCCCCTCTGCTCTCTTTCTCTAGTTTCTGTCCAACATCTTGTACTACCACCTCTTTGTTCCAGTGTCTTCCCATTTCTCCAGTCTTCCATCATCCCCTACAAACATCTGGAACTCGATGTGTGGGAAACCCAGGCCTTTTCCCAAGACCATCTCTTTTCACCCTCAGCACTTCTGCTGTTCTCCCTGACAGTGACATCCAGAGTACCACACATTTTACTGTATCCAAGCTCTGTCTTGTGTATGGGCCTGTCAAATCTCACCACTTTTTCCTCTAAAACCTGACTTTTTGCTTACATCCTCAAGTGAAAAGCACAGTTGTCCTCAGTTACTGCAGTGCTGCTTGCAGTCCCCAGCCTTGTCATTCTCCAGATTCATATTCCTTCTGTGGTTTCTCCGTCAGGTTTCAGCCTCTCCATGTGGAGTCCGTATGTCCCCATTTCATGGCTGTCTACTATCCCCTCATACTTGCCATCTTCATGAGTGTTGTTTAACCACTTACTGACTCTTTCTGCATCTGCTTGCTCACCTTTATGTCTTTTTCCAAGCCTTCAAAATTTCTTTTCTTACACTTCAACACTTTCCTTGACCCTGTTCACACTAGGCAAGACAATAAACACCTAATTTCCCTTGAAGTTAATACTGATTAATGGCCCACCTGGCAGTTGGGCAGCTGAATATTGTTAAGGTATTTGTGTACCAAACTCTTGATGTCACCTCACCCTGGGAGTCTGTGGTATCTCTGACAGTAATGTTCCCAGAGTCTGCATTTGGTAACAGCCTGAGGAACTTGATATCTAGTTCTCGGTTCAGTCCACTGGGATCCATAAGCAACCTCGCTGTCAGTGTCTGATCTCATGCAGGTTTTCAGAGAAGGCATACCAGATCAACTGGTGCACAATGCAGGGCTGGTGTCTAAGACCAGGAGGTAAATGACCAGATTTAACTTCCTTATTTTCTTGGAGGATGTGAAACAGCACCTAGCCCCCTCACCTCTGAAATCCACTGTAGAGACGAAGGCAGCTGTGACGCTGAAGTTTGCTCAGTGGCTCAGAAGAGCATGTGAAATGAAGTGTATGTAATGTTAGGCTAAGCTCTCATGGTGGTAAAAAGGGGGACCATGTTTCCTTTATGTCCCTCTGGCAATCCACCCACGTAAGACCAAGACTTACATTTGCACTTTATTTAGCTGTCTGATTATTGTCCTTTGAAATTTTAAGGAGCTTCCTTGTCAGATTTGGATTAATTTCATCCTAGAATACGCTCCAGCCTGAAGGGCAGAACCATTTGCCCAGGACACTTGAGGTCAAATGGAGAAAGTGTTGAACTTCTTTCTTATTTTTTCCACATTCTAGTAAAATGTCCTAATTAGTGGCCTATTGGGCCATGTCACCACCAGCCTGGCTTACTATCTTTTTTTTTTTTTTGAGCGCTTTTTGACAAAAACCCCCTACAATTATGCACTTTAGACCAGGAAAGACAGCAAGGTGGTGAGTCTCATTTTGAGATGGATACCCCTGCTACAGATAGGTGTGAGATATGCAGGCCCTTCTTAAGTCATGCCTTCGGTCAGCATTTTCCCATGGACATCCTATGTGGTGTCCCTTAAGGGTGCTGGTATTTGCTGGTGCTCTTCTGAAGCACCCAATGCCAGCCACCTCCGCTCTTTGTCCATGTGCAGCAACGAGGGGATGTGAACTACTAGCTGTACTACTCCTGTGCTCTGCACTAACCAGCTCATGTTTGCTGCAGACCTAGTGTAACAGTTCACCATGCCAGCAAAAAAAGAAAGGAGAAGAAGAAAAAGAGAATAGAGAAAATAAAAAGCAGGACATGGAGATAATGGAAGTGGGGGAGTACTTCTGGTATTATAAGTCTGCCAGACTTAGATTTCTTTAGCTCCTGCTGTGCTTTGCTAAAAATGAGGCTAGTTAGCAGCAGATGTGAATGTACCAACTGACAGAGGAGTGAGAGAAGCTATGAGAAATGCATGAATTAAGTAGATTCTCTTACAATTTTTTGTGGGGGGCTCAGAAGTAGCAGTTTTCAAACTGTGGCCTACTGCTTGCTCATGTCAAGTGACTGGGGTGCTGTGGAAGTTGGCAGAAGGGTGCAGTAAGTAAGATGCATGATGTGTCATCAATCAAAAAAAGGAGAGCACTTGGGGAATGGGTTACTGGAACTCCTGAGGGATGATGGTGTGGCTGGGCGGAAAGGCATAGTTTAGGAGTAGATGCTAATGTTGCAGAAGTGGGGATGGGGATTCATGTTACTAAGAATAAATGGGTTTATGCAAAGGATACTGATGGTTATTTGGTAACCAGAAACTTAAATGATCAAAGAGTTTAGTAAGCCCTTCTGACTTTGCCTTGCCCTTCCAAAAATATATTGTGGCTGTGTGGAAGGTCACCTCCCATCCGTTCTTAGACGTTAATCACCCTCTTCAATATAGGTGGCCTATCAGATTGCATAGGCTGGGTAAACACTGGGATATATGATAGCACATTTGCTGAGCTTCAGGATCTAAAGGTAAGGTCGATATCTGGAAGGCCAAGATATTTGTGAGGGGAGGCAGGATTCCTGGTCTCTTCAGCTGCTTGCCCTCAAAATGGAAGGAGAAAGCATTTCAGATTCCAGAAGTCTTCGCAGGCTCCAGGCTATAAACAGGCTCTTCCTGCATAAAGCAATAAATAGCTAACAGTAACCAGGAGATGTCTGCTTTTCTGTACAGACCTAATACTACTGGAATATGTTTTTGTGAGGGGGATGAAGCCCATGAGTCAGGGGGGAAAGGAGTGCCTAGTGCTACTGGTGTGGATTATCCAAGAAGATGATATCAAAGATAGAGACATGGGGTAAAGAAGAAATGAAAGAAAATTCAGTCAAACCAAAGCAGAGTGAGACAGAAAGGGGAAGGATTGAAAAACAAACAAACTAACTAACTAACAAAAAAACCCCACCAAAAACAAAACAAAGAAAGATGGAAAGAGGAAGAAAACAATCAGGGAGAGGTGGGAGAAGTATTGACAGTGGTTTGTACAATGCAGAAATGTCCCAGCCATTTAACACACCCCATAAATACTGTATTTTTTCAGCTACCTACCTAGGCTAAGTGCCTCTACAGGGGCAAGTACAGAAATGATGGGTCCCCAAATCCTGCTGCTCTCTCCAAATTCAATGAGAGCAGAATTTATCCACTAGATAGGGATCCTGAAATTCACATTGGGGGGCTGTGTCTCTTGCATGGTCTGGATCCTCTGTATCAGATCTCTGAGTAAGTCTGTATTCCCAAAAGTAATGTGAAGGATTATATGACCAAAGGAATATATCTGCTATTTTACTTTGTGGATCACAGGGCCAGTGCCATAGGCAGTAGTCGTGGATGCTCTGTTTATCCCCACATCTCTTGCTAGCTGGAATGCAATGGTACTGTAGCTTGGGTCTCTGAAGCTGTTATTGGCATATAGGCTCTTTGTGTTAAAAATCTTCATGGGTCTGTCACCACAGGCCACAGCTACACCTTGGGGTGCAGAGTATGCAGGGTGTTGATGCTTGGAAGTGCTTGTAAGGCAGTGCTCTGTATTTCCTGGTCAAGAGACTAAAGTGAAGGTTACTAGAAGTTTAATATCCAGTAGCATGTTGCAAGGGCTGGTGTTTCCTGACAGCAGTGACTACTCTTTCATGCTATAACCACATTTCTGCTCCCAATCAGAAATGCCAAACGTCAGCAGCCTGGAGAGCACTAGCTTCCTCTCTGGTGTGTGGCCTGAACTGGATGGGCAAACCACTTGGATGATGCAGGAAACCAAACTGTCCCTCATAGCTAAGGTGATATCTTCTAGGAGGTAGGTTGTTCTCACGTTAGTCAGCTGGGACAGTGTCTCTCCAGGAAGAATCTGTGTCACTTGGACCCTTTGTTTTCACTGAGCAAAGCCATTGGATTTCATATGTTTTTGTACAGTGATCCTACAGTAAAACAGGAAAGATCAGACATTTCTGTAGATACAGGCTACTGGGACTCTGTCCCACATGGGAAGTCTGCACAGTGAGATGCCAGACCCATGAACCCTTCTCTCTGGGATGCAATAACTCACATTTTTCATCATGAATCTTACCAGCCAAGGGTGTCGTCTCACCTCATTCATTAGCCAGCCAGTGCAGGTATAATTAGGGGTTAGTTAATCTTCAAAAATCACTTGGAAGTCAGAGAATCCATGTATTTGCTTATTTGTAATCTGTGTACTGCCCCTGAAGCAACCAGGCATGGGAATGCAATCCCGTCTTTGTATATTCAACAACTGAAACGAAGATGTGAGAAGGGGTTTGTATTTACAACAGCATAAAGAAAAGCTTTGACTGTCTAACCTCCTGTTTCACCCTCTCTGTTGCATGCTATGCGTCTTCCTGGTGCGCAGTCCTGCAAAACCAGAAAGCCTGTATTTTACTGTGCATTGAGACTCGCTCCTCTGACACAGGATGACATTAAGCACATGTGTAAGCTTTGCCAGATCAGGGACTTGCACCGCAGGTGCTTTGAGAACAACTTATTCACGTTCCTGTGTTTTTGTGAGAAATTTTACCTCTCTGAAAGACAAGATCCTAGCAGCAGTTTGAGAATTGTAAATCACTTGCTTTTGTCCAGCCAGAGAGGAAGACTACTTCCTCTTCCTCTATGACTGTTTCTTAATTGGGGGCCCACTTGAGGTAGGCCCTACAATAACATGTATGAAATGGTAACTTTACCTTAAAGCACTTATAATCAAATTACACAAGGTAGACTGAGCCAGGACTAGATAGTGCTGGTATAGTGCTTTTAGAGACTTTTGTTGTTGCTGTTTCTTGCAGCGCAGACATTAGAACTTTACAGGAAACCTGTCAGTTTTCCAAATGGATGGAGATGCGCAACTGTAAGCGGGGGAAAAAGCATTGTAAAGTTGGTCATCTGTGGCTGTATACTATTGAACTGTACTATGAGTGATCTGAAAGACAGCAAAATAGTCACTGATCAGTAGGAATGACTCAAAAATAATTAGCTAGCAAAAAAAATACATTACTGCAATAGTCTGCATCACTCAGAAAGATTGCGCCAAGCATAACATTAGCTGCTGCAAGTCACATGCCCAAGAATAAGGAATACAGGCTACGCTTATCAGCTGGCAAGTTTGTCTCGGAAGCAGTGACAGGGAAGAAGAGGGGGCTGGAGCAGCTCACTGGCTGACGACAAAATTCCAGGATGATGCTGTAGCTAGGGGAACTCATGCAGCTTTCGGTAAATAACTTCAAGATTAATAGCTCTAGGAGAGGCTAAGTGCATGTGTCATTTAGCATTAGCACAGTCACTTCCCATGTACTCTGTTTAGTGCTTTTGTTGATGGTTCCTGGATGGGAGGGGTTTTGGGGACAATGCCCAAGGGTATTAAAGAACTGGAAGTGTGCCTTCCAGTGAAAGAGGTTGAAGGGAAAAGGGAAAGCTGAAGACTAACTTCTTTCAGTGTCTATATATACTTACGTGTGGAACAAACTTTCTATGGTCTAGCAGACTGAAGGGTAATAAGATCCGAAAACTAGAATTTGAAACTGGAGGTGGGGGAAGTCATATGAAAATGAGCACTGTTTTTTGTAACATTGTCATTAACCAATAGAAAAACTCACTGAGGGTTGTGGAGGATATTCCATGGGAGGCTTTTAAATCGTGGTGGCTGGATTCTTGTTAGAAAGTAGAACTTTACAGAGATGGGAAGAATTTCTGCCAAGTCTTCTCACACAAATTTTCAAGGTGTGGGTCTAGGTGATCTGGCATTACAGTCAGAGGTTGGCTCACTGTTGGCAGCTATAGGGTTGAGAGTTGGGACCTCATGGCAAGAGCAGAAGGCATCCCCTCTCAACGCAAGGTATTACTCTTTTTCACCCTGCCCTGTGTGAACAGTCTCCAAACAGCCAAACCACATATCTCTCCCTCTTTAAGTCTCAAATGCTATTGCTCTAGTAAGCACTATTCGTTCGTGTTTCCCATGTAACCATCTACCCTGTTCACACTCTGACACAGGCAGCCACATCCACCACTGAAAGACCACTGAGGATGGTGGAGGTGAGCACCAACATTTCAAAGAGGAGCTGCCACCAGCCCCTCATCCCACAGCACTGTTCCACTGCTCGTGGTGGCACCCATGGGTCTGGTGCTCTGTTTGTACAGGGTGGAAGAAGTCAGAGTCCCCAGTGGGAGCAGCCAGGAGAAGAGTGCATGGGCTAGATGCAGGCCTCTCACCTGAACTCAGAGTATTTGGTTCACCTTTTTATTGGATTATGCTACAGTGATACCCCAAAGTAAATGAGGCTTCATTAGAGTTCACTGAGGTCCTCAGTGATAAGAGGTATTAAAAGTCATTTATCTGTTGTTTTAATTCTCCTCTGGCCAAGCCAAGGCATTCGTTTGCATACCATCATCTATGGTTTTGTCATACATGTCAAACTTTAAACCTTGAACAGTTATTCTCCTATATTCTCCTATATTTCTGAGCCAAACAAGAATGACATTTTAATTTTTTTGTGGAAAAACTATATTCCCATGATGCCAGAGTTTTGCTTCATTTCTTACCTTATTCCCCATAGACTTAAACTTTGGCAGAGGCCAAGAGTGTGCATGTGGGAGAGTTGGTGGTGCAACATATCATTAGAAACTTCTGAGAACAGTGCTGGAAAAATGAGCGCTGACACAGATGAAGGTTGGGGCAATATTAGTATGTGCCAGCAGAGGCTCTGAGCCTTCGTGCACAGCCAGTATGAGCAGGTACGTGCTGTAAGAGTACTTCCCAGGAAACACAATGGCCACTTGTGAGCCAGTCCTACCCCAACAGTGGAAGAAAGCCAGGCAGGACAGCATGTCCCCTGCGGCGCAGGAGGGCTAGCTGGGTGGAGCGTGGCGAGGGGCGGTAAGCAGGCGAGGAGCTGTGGATGTGACTGCTGAGGCTGTGCGGGGTGGGAAGCTTTTCCTCTTGTGATTTCACCTGGACTAAGTGCCAACCTCAGCACACAATGTTATCACTGCAAACCAGCACATGGTCGGGACAGCTGTGCTCACACAGTCAGGCCCCTGGAGACTTCCTCCAGTCCTTATAGCTTTTGGCTTTGATGGCTCTCACCAGAAACGTGCCATGACCCTATTCGCTGGGTTTGCTTCCAGTGGTACCGGGACCGCCTCTGCTCACAGATGACCGGTGCCACTGAGGCTGACGTCTAGTCATGGGGAGCATAAGTGAAGGGTTTTTTCAGGAACTGAAGCAGGGACCTCTGCTCTAACCCACCCCTCTGGCAACCTGCACTGCTTTTCACTGTTTCCTTAACTAGGGTTTATTGCTATGCAAAACAGCTGAGTTAATGACTCAAGAGGAATGCTCAGTCCCTGCTGCATGAAGACTTTGCTGCTTTGATAGAAACCCTTCCTAAGAAGCCTGTTCTCCTTTCTGTAACACACGCAGAGCTGTTGAAACCATGAGTACTCTTGGATAAAAGTAGTCCTTTGGAGCTCAGACCCAGTCTGTGGCAGTGGGCTTCATGGGTCAGGGATGCGTGGTCTGCATCCATCCATTTTTACTTTTGTCTCTGTTAAATATCTTGCCTAAAAGGGAAAGTCATGGCTGGATCATCAGAAGCACTTGGCATTTTCTCAAATCTCCTTCCATGGCAGACTATGGAAATTTTATCTTCTCCCTAAGGCATGCAAGCTAGATTAAATGCTGCCTCTAGAAGTCCCAGCCTGAGCCTGCTCTGCTCCCTGCACTAGCAAAAAGCCTAAGTTGTTTCTTTTGTTCTGTTGTTCCATGAATTAAGAATTTTATTGCACCTTGCTTGTCTTTTTGCCTAGGCATCCCTTCTTGAAAAGAAGGTCAGAAATCAATACCCTTTCCTTAATTCCTTGGCAGCCTTTGGTTTTCTCAGGACAGATGTTTTTTAGGACAGATGTTTTCTAGCACAGTTCCAAGTTTTCCATGCTTTGGCAGGATAGGTGATACATTCAAACAGTGTGACGGCACTGGACTAGTTTGCAGGAAGTAAAGTGGTTCCAACCTTTGACATCTGAGATTCATCAGTGACTAAAGTCCTTGCCCTTAGGGAAACCTGTTAATGCAAGTGTCAATTTCCAGATAAATTAAAATCTACTCATAGGACAGCCACACGGCTTTTGACAGGCATGACAATGTATACACCAAACAGCATCCAAGAGAATTTGCAGGAGTCTCCATACTTTTTTGGGTATATTCTGGGTACGTGATTGGTGGCTGGTCGTAAGTCTTTGTAGGTTCTTTGTAGGTTCAGTGAACTGTCAGTTCACTGACAGTTTGGATTGGCATTTGTACTCCAATAAGCAGAATTGAAAAAATACAGTAATAAATAGGAAGTTGCTGGCACCCTCATGCTGGACATATATGAGTCTGCTATAGGCAGCTCAGGTGCTGATGCGTGATACCCTTTGGTATGAATGCACCTAGGTGCTTTGTGGAGCATCGTCTCTATTAAGCTGGAAGGACTCAGGATGTACATTCAAGTTGTCTGTGAGCTGTCCTTTGGCACATATGGGTTGTGCTTTGGTGGTGCATTTATTGCTTTCTTTTCTGCTGCATTTTGTTTGCTATTCTCATTGTGCTTTGCAGTAATTCTAGTCTTCTTGCTTCCCATTTGCTTCTTGCATGGTCTTGTCTGTGTCCTTCAAACTGCTTCCCTTATATGGACTGTCGTGGTTTGACCCCAGCTGGCAACTAAGTACCACACCAGGCGCTTGCTCCCTCCCCCGCTGTGGGATGGGGAGAGAATTGGAAAAAAAGTCCGTAAAACCCATGGGTTGAGTTAAATACAGTTTAATAGGGCAGCAAAGGAACAGAAAATAATAATGATAAAAAAATATACAAAACAAATGATGCACAATGCAATTGCTCACCACCCGCTGACCGATGCCCATTCCATCCCCAAGCAGCGATCACTGCCCTCCCTGGCCAACTCCCCCCAGTTTAGGTACTGAGCATGATGTTATACGGTATGGAATATCCCTTTGGCCAGTTGGGGTCAGCTAACCCGGCTGTGCCCGGGACAGGACTGAGAGATGAGACATTGCTCACAGATGGGACCTGCTTTCAAAATGCATGAGCATGAATCCTCAGGATGATGCTGTATGTCACCACTCGTGACACTGCTTTCTGGGCTACCTCACAGATCATAAATTATTTTTGGGAGCTGGACTAGAGCAGATTTAAGCCTTTAAAATTACATGCTAGCAGCACATGTGTAGATTGAAGATCTCATATGATAAGTACAAGGTGAGAAGACAGTCCTGAGAGGTACCTTCTTCATTCAATCTGGCAGGTAGTCATTAAAGCAAGCTGACTTTTGAACCAGCAAGTAAGCACTCTCTTTCTAATTTGCCAAGTTAAAGGTCAGGTAGAAGACATAATGGGGAGATTTTGACAGCAGAGGACTGTCATGAAAATTTGAGAATAAATCAGGCAGGACTGAGATTATATATGTACACACTTTGCTTCTACGTGTACATCCAAGGATCACGCTAGCCCTATCAAGCACAGTGTTGCACTGTGAGCTCATATGCAGCTCCTCAGCTATGCTGAGTTCAGAGTCCTCTGCAGAGTCACCGTTTCCCCGGACAAAATTCCCCATAGCAGAGATAGAGCTGAGCTCCTTGCAGATGTGCAAGATATGACCTTCCTTGCGCTGAAGGAAAGCCAATGTTGCTCCAATCTTCAAAAAGGCAAGAAGGAGGACCCAGAAAACTACAGGCCAGTCAGCCTCACCTATATCCCTGGAAAAGTGATGCAGCAGCTCATTCTGGAGGTCATGTCTAAGCATGCAGAGGAAAAGAAGGTTATCAGAAGCAGTCAACATGGATTCACCAAGGGGAGATCATGCTTGACCAACCTGATAGCCTTCTATGATGGGGTGAGTGGCTGGGTCGATGAAGGGAGAGCAGTGGATGTTGTTTACCTTGACTTCAGCAAGGCATTCGACACTGTCTCCCATAACATCCTCACTGACAAACTAAAGAAGTGTGGGTTGGATGAGTGGACAGTGAAACGGATTGAGAACTGGCTGAACGGCAGAGCTCAGAGGGTTGTGATCAGCGGTACAGAGGCTAGTTGGAGGCCTGTAGCTAGTAGTGTTCCCCAGGGGACAATCTTGTTCAGCTTATCCATCAATTACCTGGATGAAGGGACAGAGTATTTGCTGATGACACCAAGCTGGGAGGAGTGGCTGATACACCAGAAGGCTGTGCTGCCATCCAACAGGACCCGGCCNATCTGGAGCACTGCATGCAGTTCTGGGTTCCCCAGTTACAGAAAGGCAGGAAACTACTGGAGAGAGTCCAGTGGAGACCTGTGAAGATGATCAGGGACTGGAGCACCTCTCTTATGAGGAAAGGCTGAGAGACCTGGGTTTGTTCAGCCTGGAGAAGAGAAGACGGAGGGGGGATCTTATCAATGTTTATAAGTATCTGAAGGGTGGGTGTCAGGAGGATGGGACTGGACTCTTTTCAGTGGCGCCCGATGACAGGACAAGGGGCAACGGGCACAAGTTGGAACACAGGAGGTTCCACTTAAATATGAGGAAAAACTCCTTTCCTGTGAGGGTGCCAGAGCAGTGGCCCAGGCTGCCCAGAGAGGCTGTGGAGTCTCCTTCCCTGGAGACATTCAAACCCTGCCTGGATGCGGTCCTGTGCCCCCTGCTCTAGGTGTGCCTGCTCACGCAGGGGGGTTGGACAAGATGATCTCTGGAGGTCCCTTCCAACCCCTACCGTTCTGTGATTCTGTAAAGCAAACCCTTTCTGTGTTTGCCCAACTCATTGTGCCATCAGGGGTGCTCTAGATCAGCAGTCCCCTTTTTCATGATTCATCCCTCTCCTGGACTTTGGTGACATCTGAAAAACATTTGAAGTTTTTTTCCAGGTTATTGACTAAATATTTTGATGCCAAACACCCTCCAGGATCTTGGTACAAACATGCTATAAAAAACACCAATCACTTCTAGTTCTCAGCTGTATTTTGGGACCAGTCTGATAGATCATTTATAGTCTGTTTAATGACTGCTATCTTATTTTTATGTCAAGCAAGTTCTTTAATCAAATTGCCATGTGATAGAAGGGAAACTGCCTTCCAGGATCTTAAGTATGTTGTACCAGCTTTGTTAAATTTAACAACAGTATGTGCAATTTCCTCAGAGAAATGTATTAACACAGTTCAATGGGGTGAATTTTCTATAAACCCATGTTGATTGCCCCTAGTTATAGTTCCCTCCTTTTATTCCCTGTGTTCTGTGTTAGCCAGTTCATTATTTAGTTTAGGACTGAGATCCTATCACAGGTCTGTAGTTACTTGTGAGTAATTACAGTTAAGACATAATTATAAAATAATTATGCCATTCTATGTAGTCTTTACAAAATGCCAGACTATGGGTTTTCTTCTTCTCCTCCAGGACTTACCCATTGCACTAAGTAGTACAGAAAATCAACATAAATAGTGCAGAGACATCCTGTGCAGCTTATTAAAAAGAAAAAAAGTTTCAGTACAAGGTATGCAGTCCTGCTGATTTAAAATGCCTGATTTTAGTAGGTGGTATTTAATTCCTCTGAGATACTACAAGAATAGACATGTCATCAACAATATCTTCATCATCTACTTTCTTTGTTCCCAGCAGTAGGATAGAAGTATTTATTGATTTCATTTTGCTTGTCTGCATTATTATTGAATAATCTAACATTTCCATCTGTTAACAGATCAATACCATGATTAGGACTCATTTTGTTCTTAATTTACTTTTTAAAAAAAACAGCTTTGTCAGTCTTTTTTTTTTCCCTTTCACTTCATCATAATTTTTTTATAATTCCTATCTTCCAATTTATACTCAGCTTCTCCTCTCTTACTATTTGTTATATGTGTTTTACTCACTTAAAGCCACCCCCACTGCCCTTTTAAATCTGGTTGTATTTTTTCAATTACACTATTCTTTCTTTAATGGGGAGTTGTGTATTTTTGGTGCCTAGTAAAAAATTTCTAAGCAGTTCTCAATGATTATTTATATTTTCTTATTTAAATCCTTTCTTTGTGTTGATTTAGACCAGAATTCTACTCAGGGCTGGGAAACAGGACTTTTTAAAGCATCATGTCTTTCAAAGCATTGCATTACCACTTTGGACCTTCTTCTGCTTTCATGTAACAGTGCAGTTAACTGGGGATCAGTAAACCTGCTACCAGCCTCTCACTTCTACCATCACTTTACCCATCCAGATGAGGTGAAATACAGGTTTTGTTCATTTTGGATTTAAGACTTGCAAAATTAGGAAGCTCTTTAGAATGTTTAAAAGTCCCCAAGGCTGTTTTTGAGTCAGCAACATCAGCATGTGTTAAACTAAGCAATAACTTACGTTTATTTTTCTTTGGTTAGTGCTCGAATAACCAGTGCTCCCATATTCCAGCGCTACTCATTTATCTGTTGCAGACCCAAATTACCAATCCAGTTACTAGAACACTGACTCACAAATATTGAATAGAGTTAACTAGGAAATTATGACTCAAATCACAAACAAGCAAGCAGGTAATACTCTTGTCTTTTTACCCTGCTCTGCCCACTCAGTCAGTCTTTCTTAGGGCATTCAGTCATACAAACCATCCCAGCATCTTTTCCAATGCCTTATAGCTGCAGTCTCCTGGGCAGGCAAAGCCTTGATGAATATAAAAAGGAAAGGGATGCCACAACTGTATACAGCTAGAGAGGATGTATTAGAATGGAATTGACTTCTGTATTGTGCTTCTGGAAAGGAGGGCACGCTTTTGAAAGGAAGAGCCAGGGCTGCCGCCAAATACACCCAGCACTGGTCAGTGGAGCTGATATGCAGCAGCGGGATTGCAAACCCATCAAACCTGCTGCATCCATGGCCAAAGCAGGGTGGCCAAGAGAAGTATTAGAGTTCATGTTCTCCCTTCAAGAGCTTCAGGGACTGGAGAGACACAGGCCATTAAAATACACGCCTATATTTTGCTGAGGAGCTATCTGTAGTAATAACTGTGTTCACTATGATGGTGTTTATCAATCAGACAGGAATGGGGCCTCATAGTGCAGGACATGTAGAAAAGTAATCGACAGTTGCTATGCCAAGGTGGGACTTGCCATAGAAGTAGCTGCTGAAAGTTTTGCCAGGTCTGACCCAGGATGGGGGACCCCCAAAGAGTCTTAATGTTTCTCTTGCAAGGATCCTGATAATGCTTTAAACCCTGTTGCTGTTAAGAATATCATATTCACTGAGCAGTAACAGGACTTCAAGGGATTGAAGTTTGCTGGAAATAATGAAAAAAACCCACCCAAAACCCCAAACAAAACAGGTCTCTCCAAACTGGAAGCCCTTCAGCCCTACCACGTATGTTTTCTGGCAGGTCTGTACATAGATAATTCTTGCCTCCCTCCACCTGGTTGTTTATTAGTTTGAGGCCAGGTTGCCTCAGGGAATGCTGAACACCTTTGGATGGACGATTTATCTATGGACGGGTTATCTTCTTGATCAGGAAAAGGGAACGACTGGCTCAACCGCTTCCAAATTCAATAACCTCCTTTTCTTCTTAATAAATTGCTGAGGCATGAGAGGCTTCCGTTCCTTGCTGGCATCTTTACACTGTGCCCAAAGAAACAATCATATCAGGCTCAGGAAGGCAAATGACTGAAAGGGCAGGGAAACAGGAACCGTCCCCACGGATGTCCTCCCCAGAGAGGCTGGGAACAAACTCTGCTGTGGGAAGTGGGAGGCTGAGGTCAGCCAAAGTGCATGGCAGGTACGCACATCTCGGGACTGGGAGAATAGAGATAATGGCCTGTTTTGCCATCCCCACCGCTCCCCTGTCCTGCTTCTGAGCTCTCCTGGGCCACCTCCACACCTTGTATGCACAGTGCACCTCCACTGTGTCATTCCATGGTGTGGAAATGAAGGCAGGGAGATAAAGGTGGAGAGTGGGTGGTGACAATGCTCCTGAGAGCCCTGAGCCTACCACTCAGCAAGGCAAGCTTTGGCGGTGTTAGAAGAGCCCAGAAGGGACAAGAGAATAGGGAATGAGCCCCCAGCAGAAACTGGAAGGCAACAAATCTCATGGACAGTGAAGTAGCACATGACGTTTCCAGACATACCCACTTGTTCTGGTCTTTCAGAAGCTTTGTCCTTTCCAGCTCCTTGTGCCTGAGGATGTTAAGAGATTGCACAAAAAAAGTCTTGATGCAACAAACATACAGAAATCCCCTCAAGAGGCTGGGAGATATTATTAGCCCCTCTTTTACTGGCAGGCCTGGAGCAATTAATTATTACCAGAAGTATTATCAGGTGCTTGTCACTGCTTTCCTGGATCCACTTTACATAGTCCAGATTGGCTGTAAGCAACGTGTTTTCTAACAGGTCTGATACCTCACAGCTCCTAATAGCGTTTAATCCATTTCTATGAGGATGTCAATAGTAGTGGAAGAGCCATAATCTAGAACATATGCAGAGAGAAATTTGAGTTCATGGACTACCTAAGTATGCAGCTTGCCTGTATTCTCAGATCTTCCCAGTGATGTCCTCCAGCTGATGTGCTCCACCTCCATGCCTGACCAGATGGTAGGTTCTAGGCACGGGGCAGAGAAAGGGACAGGTAAGAGGAGGGTATATGGGGACCTAGGAAAGGCATTTTATATATGATGGCTCCATAATACATGTGCTACACCTTGCCTACAAGCTCTGTGCCCTCTCCCAGTGCACCTCTTCAGAAATAGCATCTGTGCTGGCATGAGAACTTGGAATTTCTAACCTGGACACTGCTGTAAAGGTCTGCATTTTTAGGAATAGCCTGGTGAAGTTTTAAGTGAAATCATGCCAACCCATGAAATCACAGTTCTAAAAGAGTATTCTTCTTTTCCTAGCCCTGTTTGCGCTGCTGCTGTGGTACCATAGCACCTACCCTTGACAAGTGCGAGTTCATCTCCTTTGCCTTACACGTTCTTTGTAAGTTTAGTGCAGTTTTTATTATTAACTATGCTGTTATTAAAGGGACAGTCATGGAGGTCAGCTGGTATACATGAGAAATATTTGCTGGATAAGGGATGCAGATTCAAGTGAAATTATAGATTATACTAGCAAAAAGAGTGCTTTGCCAACAAAGTTTATACTGAGTCTATAGGTAAAATCAATGACATAAAAGTGACCTTTATCTCAGTTTAACTCCATCTATTTAACCATTGTAAAAGCACTACTAAAAATTGTATTCACAATAGGTAGCACGGCACCACCGCAATTTTCCTGTGTTTGCTTTGCCTTAGTTTTGTATCTTGCAGAAAAAGTTCAAGAAATGAGGGAAGAGAAAGGCAAGGTTTAGCTACCACCTAACAGGCACACTGTGCCTTCTCCTTTCTCATCCGTAGCATCCCTCGGTCTCCCCTGGTGCTGCGCAGTGCATGAATGAGAAAATACCGCCCGCTAGTGGTTCAGGCTGCAGGAGCCCAGGAGACCGCTTGGCAGAGGCTG
>VZTV01074671.1:0-34784 GCA_013400875.1 Anhinga rufa | reverse complement strand
GATCCCTGAGGTCCCTTCCAACCTGTGATTCTGTGATTCATGACCTATCCAACCCAGCCTGTCACAAGATCTTATTCACGTTGTCATCCACCTTACAAGTATCTGCATTCTCCTGGCAAAGCTGAAGTACAGGTCAGTTAGAAAAACTGTGTCAAAGTTTTATTTCATTACTTTAAGGAAAGCCTCACAGAACTCCATGGCAACTCCCAAGCACTTTACAAATTCTCATTAGGTACCAAGCTCAACNCCTGATAGTCCATTAAATATGAATACAATGTCTTGCAATATCCTTACCAAAAGAAAGGCAGAAAATGAAAGGCAAGGTAAAATGACAATACCATTTATCCTTCATGGCCAGTGTAATCACTAAAATATGGAAGCNACCACAGCCAGCCACATCTGGAATAGGTTGGAGGTAGATAATCAGATCGCTAATAAACTACCAAAAAGGCAGATAAAACCATTTCGTTTTGCTGTATTCTTCCACGCGCTTCAGAAAAACTGTGGCTAAAATATCTACACACAACTAACACTAACTGCTTTGTCTGAAAGCGGCACCCCCAGCATCTTACTATTTCACCTGTCTCCCATGGAAAGCAGAGATGGTCTCTCCATGTTCGAATCTACAATTCTAAGACTTACAGCTATCTGGAAACCTGATTTTTTGACTTACACATTTTTACTGAAAGAAATTTCCATAGCATTTACAACTTCAGCACATCTTTACTGCTAATGCTAGTCCATTTAGAACTGTCTGGGACAATTCTGCTCCAGAGTTAGACAAAACCCCCACCAGCAATCTGTCCATTTAAAATTACAAGAAAATTAGGGAGAGACAAGTGCAAATTGAGACTAGAATGTCATGTAGCTAAGCCAAGAAACAGGATTTGTACTGCAGCATAGGCAGGGGTGTCGTATGCCCCTGGGACTAGCAGAGAAGATGACAGAGCTGCTGGGTAGGAGACTATGGAGCTGCGCACTACAATATCAGGTTTCTGCAGGTCAAGAACTCCGCAGTACTTGTCAGGAACTGAAGAAAAGTGCTGTACTTCCCTAGAGTGCATTACAGAGCTGGTTGAGAAATAACCCCATCCGTATTTTCATTACCTGTTTGGTCCAGAGATTTTTTTCTAGATTCAAGAAGTGGCAAATTTGGGTGCCCAGACAACCTATTATCCAGAAAGTAAGCATACTTCAAGCAAATAAGCAAGCTCATGAGAAACCAGCAGAGGTATAACAGCCTTTAGACAACCTTACACATCCCAAAAATCTTATGTTACAATACAGCTAGCCATGAAATCAATTTAAATCTGACTATCATGAGATACCTCTGAAGATCATCAACGGGGATAGAACAGTAAATGGCACCACATAAAGGTAAAAGGCTGAGAAATATTTCTTTAAGGTTCTGATCTTGAAAGAAAGAAAATCAAGCTTATTTTTAACCAACAGGTAGAAGGAAGATTTAGGTCGCTGTTTTCCATCTTAATATTTCTGCTGAAGTTTGACAGCAAAATAGCTGTGCTGCAGTTGTGTGCTTCACCTCTTTGAGGGATTTGTAGATAGTATGGAAATAGCTGTTTCTCATCAGGCAATATGACCCCTATAATTACCAGTGATTCTCAGTGATGCTGTTTAATGCCAACCATTAAAAAAACCCAGGATGGATCTATGAAAAATGCCATACTTTAAAAAAAAAATCCGGATTGGCATTGGCTGAGATGATTTGAGGCTCTAGTGTCTTAACACAGGCATGCAATGTAAGCATTTGTTCAGGAACAGTATTAGAAAATCTGATCGTTGCTACCAGTTTAAATGGTAAAATCCATCCAACTGCTTTAAATCGGGTTTGACTACATCCTGCTTCATTCTTGGTCCACAGGACCCAGCTTGCCCTTGGTCAATGCTCAATCTTACATCATAATCTTGAAGAAGTCCTCTTTAACTATAGGCATTTGTAATTTCTCAGAAATCAGGAGTTTACCACAAGACATACGATGTACATGTGTATATATACAACGTGCTAGACTGACCCTGATTAAACACTGCGCTTACCTGATAGTCCATTAAATATGAATACAATGTCTTGCAATATCCTTACCAAAAGAAAGGCAGAAAATGAAAGGCAANGGAAAGCAAAGGTAAAATGACAATACCATTTATCCTTCATGGCAGTGTAATCACTAAAATATGGAAGCCGATTACTGCACATCAAGTTGATGGGTCTGTAATATACAGTTTTGTTTGTCAAGAACTAGCTTGAAGTCACAAACTCATTTCACACAGACCACCAGCCAAGGACAGGAGGGAATGTTTTTGGACAATGCCCTGTATATGACCTGCATGGACTGAAGAACTATGATCATCGTTTGAAATCCCCACAGTATTGCCTATTCAGGAGTAGCCTTTATCCCCTTCCCTGAAACATTAAAAAATTAACAACTGACCACGTGAATGCGACCTGATTACGTACTAGGCAGCAGATGGCTAGTACCGCATGCAAAATCAGTACCTTCACTTCCTTCCTGATACAGCTGCTTAAAACGTTTAGCATCTGCATGTACCTATCGTGAAGATCTCAAAACTACCTAAGGGTAAGATTTAGGAACCTGTATTGATTTTCAGAGGTCACATGAACATGCAGAAGCCTAAGTGCTGTTTAAAGTCAGAGGCATCTGTTATCCATGCCTTAACACCAGGTCAGTATTAATATAATGAATCCAAGGCTCATTTACATTAGCGCCGGGAAGATCATTGCCCCAGTTTTTCCTCTCATTTAGAGAAAGCTTTTACAAACTTGTCTCTCCGGCAGACCTTGTGGGTGGCCAGTGTTTTCACTGCTGCACTAGCAACTTCGACTTTTAATCCCCCTGCTAATACCCCAGCCTGATTCGCTTTACTGGCGATAGATAAGTCATGTTTCTGGGTCCCGCACACAGTGACCGGACACCACCTCTCAGTGGCTTGCAAGCAAGCTCCATCGCTAAACAAAAGGCAGTCTGTTTGGTCACCCTTCCTTCAGAGAGGCTTAAGAACATTTTTGTCATTTTTGAACAGCTAAAATCTTGCAGAGGGAAAAAAAAAAAAGTTGTTTAATCTCTTTAAATTTAATCTTTACTTTTTGAAAAATCTGAGCACAGATGCTTAGTGCTGGACTATGTTCCATTAGACTAATTAGGTCAAGATTACCTAAAACGGTATGACTCCACCAACTCAATTTAAATTCCCTCCCTCCTGTCCCTAAAGTTGCAATGTTTGGAATTTTATTGCCTTTTTCTCTCTACTCCCCCAGAGAGCACAAAGTGTGTGGGCATCTATTATTAAAAAGACAACAAACAAACAAACCAAAGCAAAACCTGAATGAATACTGCCGTGAAATCTGAGGGATTCTTCTTGTGGTCTTCAGCATCAGCCCAAACCGGACAAAGCTTTACTAACATTTCCTGACTCCAGGACAACTGTGCTCAATGGCACTGGTAAAAAAAAAAGTCTGCTTATATTCTTATATTTTGCTTCATTTACAACATGGATCCAACTTAGCACTTTTATTAGTCAACAGTGTCCTGTTAATGAAAAAAGACACGGTATTTTTATTTCTTTTCACAGTTTTTGAGGCTTTCATAAAGTTTTAAACATTTTATACCCATTAAAGCAAATAATAATGAATTAAAAGCATTACAAAATGTAAAATAGTTTGTGGATTTAAAAACTAACTTTTAAGACATGTCCTTGCACTGCTTATCTGTCAGAACACCCACCGCTATCTGGTGCAGCGGTTCATCCACCTGCCCCTCAGACCAACCTCTGTGGATGGGTTTCGGTTTCTCTATTTTTCCAATAAAGATTTCTCATATTCTTCACAGTCAGGACAACAGTGGGCTCTTTGGTTCACTGGTTCAAGATTAACACAAATACCTAAGAAAACAAAGGATGCATTCCCTGCCCCGCCGCCACCCCCCAATAAAGGGGTTCCCAACTCAGCTCAGAATCTAAATCTCACTGACAGCAAGTACCTTCTGAAAGGCACCTTTAGACAACTACGGAAATAGCCCCTCAAATTTCATGTTACCTGAGCCTTGTAACTAATTAGTCCAAGCAATCAAACAAAACAAAGATATCTGTTTTTATTTGGGATACTTCAGAACCTGAGTGAACAATCTTAATCATTTTTTTCCCATTTTGTTCCCATTCTTCACAAACTGATAGATTTTGCTTTGAATTCCTTCTATACTTGCTTTACTATTAAAGTCTTAAAGGAAAATTAAAAGAGCCCTGACCAAGGCTGTAAATCTCCTATGCAGCAGCAGAAGACCTACAAGTAGAAACTCAGCTCCTAAACTTCTTCACTTGAGCTGACCAGCTGAAGCCAGAGCAAAATTTTAGAATCAGCAGGCTGTACAGCTGGCAAGCTTTTAAAATGTGTCCAGTTCCTGGGAGAGGGCAGACTGTTTGCGTAGCACATACAACCTCATGAGAGCCGAACAAGCCAGCGCTTTAGCTGCAGGAAGAGGAGTTGTGTGAAAAGAAAGTCCACTAAGCAAAAGCACGCTGAGAGCTCTTGCCTAAGCTGTAGAATTTTCCAGTGAGTGTTAACGAGTGCTACTTGAACCTCAAGGTGTTTGAATTGGTCTGCACTTCATGAAAGCATCAGACCAGTCTAGTGCTTGTCTCCAGCAAACCCAGCATCACAGAGTTGCATAAAGCAGACTGGAAATCTCAGGACAATGCACTCCTGTGATATTGCTGACACGTTCAAGGTTTAGGTCCAGGCAAAAAATCAATACTGCTGACACAAAAGAAGGAGAAAATGAAACGGAAAGCAATGACCCACCTTTAATCTTTGCAAAACTGGTTCACACCTTGTACATCTCCCATTAACCCACACTCCAATAAAGCATGTGGGGTTTTTTTACTTTTAGATCAGGAAGAAAGCAATGTGGGTGAAGTACAAGTCCTGAGGGTCCTTTTTTCCAAAGGACTTAGAGTTTTCATCCCTGTTCTTTATGGCAGCTTTCCATTCCTTCCACTGTGTCATGCGAAGAGGTCATTCTTGAGAGGACCTTCTTCCCCTTCCACTTCTAAGCTTACTCATTTTTCATCTAGATCACCTGAATTAGGTTCTAGGAGTTTAGAATGGAGATTGGCTTATTATATTAAAAGCTTTATAAATACAGTCGTAATTTTCAAAGTACCTAAATACACTCTGTCTTCTGCCTCTACCCTTGAACACCACTGAGATACCTCTAAACTGTTAAGTTACAGTATTATCGAGGGAGCTCAGATATTAGAACAACTCAATCTCATTTCATCCTTACAAAGAATACAGACATTTCATCTGTGTTGCCTCTCCTCTGCAGAACTCCTTCAGCTCACCATCTCTGCAGTCTCTGGGACAGCAATATTGCCTGCTGCTGCCATCCAGAAGACAACACATCATCTGTGGATCCTGAGCACAGCTTCACATCAGGATGCTGATTTCGTCTCAGCTGCTAAATTGCTCTAGCCTCGTTCCATACTCACGTAAACATCTTATCACTTTAGATCTAGAAGAGTGCTGCACTTCAGGCTTACGTATAAACTCTGGAAGGATACATAGGCTCTGGGGTAACCTGAAGGAACATAAAAGAATCAGGGCCCAGATCCTCAGAGGAAACCAGACTGCTAGGCTAGAGACTTCTAAGTTATGAAAGTTAGGGGTCTGCTGCGTGCTTCACCTCAATATATCCAACTTTAAAGAAGCTATTAAACGTAGCTTAGTGGAAACATGAAGAGGAGTTTTGCTAAAGGTTATCAGTGAAAGTATTTGTGGTTTACTAGCGTTTGAGGCTGCGAATATGTTTAACTGGCATTCTGTCAAATGTACTGTAATAGATGAAACCAGTGAATAGCACAAAACAGGATTTCATAGGGATACCTAAGCAGGGTTCCCCCTGGAGAAGGAGAGTGTGTGTTTATGCACACATGCATATTTCCTCGCTCTCATCATTTTTCTTGTGATCATCAAGCAGGTTTTAGTCAGATAGCACCTTCCTGTCTTCCTCATACAGCATCTTTTATGTCCTCAGAATGAGGATGCGGGCAGTTTTGTCACTGAACTAGATTGTATCAGAGAAATCTGGGCATAATAAACAGTAAAACCAACGTACACTGATTCACTGTTTCTTCTCATCCCATCCCTTCCTCCAGGCAAGCAGAAAGCTGTCATTTAGGTAGGGAAAGTGTTGGGGGAAAAAGGGGTACAGACTCACACGGCAAACTCTCAGCAAATTTATGTTACCTCAGTTCACCCGATGCTCTTAACACTTCACATTAGCTTCAAAATCAATTCAAATCAGAGCATTTAAAAACCATTACTTTAGCACTTGGCTATTTTAAGACTGTTTGAACAGTCTGCAAAATACTGCTGAGTCACGTTAACAGCCCCCAAACCATTCTTAGTGCTGCTTTTCATTACTCTACCCAGTAGCTAACTACCTGAGCTGAAATCGGGCAGATTTCTTTAAGTCTCCAAAGAAACATACAGTGACCGATAAGTTGCACTGGTTCAGGAAGGCCTGTGAAACACCCAGACTTTGCCACTGGTGACGTCCATCTCTACGAGCAGCCTGGCCACCAGTCCTAGAGCACAGCGTGTCCTAAACTCCAAACAAAACTACCATTCACAGAGGAGCATGGTCGGTGTCTCACATTCTGCAGGTTATAGCTCTATCAGCTGTAGGTATCTTGACACGCCCTGGGTTTTGACTCCAATTAAGGACATTTCTCCTGTATGCTCATGCTTCTTGGGTGCAGGCTTCCATATTTACCAACAGTCAAAAATCCACAGACGGGTCAGGAAAGAGACACTGACTAGCTAAATTACACCAGGATGTTTTCCAACTCAAATGATTCAAAACAAAATACGTAACATAACAAGAGTATATGACTACGTGTTTAAAACAGACAAGGCACTAGGAACTATACTGCAAGTGACCATCCTGCAGTGGCATAACTGAATTATATAAATCTTTTCTACGCTGCTAGTGAAATTAAAAAGCACTGCAGATAGGGCACACTTTCAGAGAAGCCTGTCTTTTAGCCCCACCTTTTGTTATCAAATCATCCTTCAACAAGGAGTTGAAATTTTAGTGAATCATATCTATCAAAACAAAGGATCAGAAGCACAGCAGATAATTCTAGCTTCAGTCATATATCAGCTCCCAAAATTCTCCATACAGTAATCTCAGTCTCTGAAATGGAGTCAAACTACAAACATAATCATACTCATTAAATTATACTATTTTGGAAAGAAGTAGCATCACATTATACTACTAAAACTGAAATTAGGAAGTGGTACAAGAAAGTAAACAGAATGAAACTGGCATTTGCTGTTGCATTGACTAAGCAAAATGTCACCAACTTTAACTGCTAAGCTTAAATCAATGAACTTGTATTACTTAAAAACATGGTAAAATTTATTCCCATGACCAATTCCATCATCATCACTGGCCACAGAATGAAATATAAGAAAAATCTGCTTATGCACACCAGTGACTGAAGGACTTAGTTGCAAATTAAGTTGTTTACAAAGATGTGCTATCATCATCATCAACTTGCGACAAGCCATTCTCAACAGAATACACCGGTTTCCTATAAAACAATACTTTCCTATTCTTTTAAGCACATTGGATTACAAAATATAAATGAACGTTAAGATCAGAGAGATTCCCCCACACACAGATTCTTATTTGCATCATTTGCCTAGTTTTGCCCACTTGCATTTTGCCTGGCTTGGATAAAGAACAGATCTGGTGAGCTTCACATACAGCTTATGGTCAGCAGACTTTCTGGTTTCCTATGAATTGAATGCTATCATGTTTTTCTTTCCATCTCTGAAAAAGCTTGGCTATATTTTTTCAAGTATTTGTTTTACCCATTTTTCACGCTAACCGTTTAATCTACATTTGATTTTCCTAAAAGTTACATCTATTTTTACTGATTCAGGGTTCAAATAGTTGAAAAACTCTCCCATTTTCAAACTGCTGGTTTGGGGTTTGCTTTGCTTTGTTTTTTTTTAAATGCACTATAATACAGATCAATTTAAACAGGTGTTATAACATGAGAAAGGAAAAGTTCAGGACTCTAAGAAGGGGGACATAGCGACAGACCATGAAACAGTTAAGATACTACCTTAGCACACATGAGTTCCCAGCTCTGCCACAGACTTCTCTTGTGACCTTTGTTAATTCACCAGTAAGATCAACTGACCCAAGGGCCACTGAACCTGATCAAGTGTTAACACCAACTGCCCTCCATTACCTCCCCATCTAGCCTACTGCCCCATTAGCTGCTGCTTTTACTGGTTCTATCAAATTATCTGCATAAAAATAACCTATTAAGTTAAAAGGACTCACTTTCTTGTAACGACGAACAGTTAAATTGTCAGATTCAGAGGGTCAGCCTCATCTGGCAGGGAGCAAGGACAGCAGGTGAGGGCAGGCTGGACACTGCAGCCAGACCAGCGGCAGCTGGGTTAGTTCTGCTGACCGGCTGCCCTTACGGTTTTGACGGATGAGCACGAAGGGCTGACAGGGTTACTGCCCCACCACCATCAGCCCTGCCCCTGCAGCACAGATGTTTAAGAGGTCGTGCATCAGCTCCTGAACCGCTGCAGTTCACAGCGTGTTTTAAAGAAAATCAGAAGCTTACTTTAAAAGTTTCATTCTGTTTCCCCTCTGTAAAATGGGGATGGTAGCACAGCGCTACCTCAGAGAGGCAATGCAACACCGATTAAATTACGTACGCTGAAGTTTATACTAAGATGAAAAGCATCCGCTCACTGAATAAGCAGCACGAAATGCAGTAGAATCAGGACGAAGGCTATTTACCCATCCTGCTGATATTTTCAACTTTTCTTTTCTCCAGTTACAAATTTTAATATTTTGAACCTTTTTACAACCCAGAATAACTCCATGACAAACAGTCATGGGAGAAAAAGGTGAGAGTCTCTGGTTTGAGTCACGTATCACGGGCTGGGTGTTCGCTTCTCCCTCTCACAATCAATTTGATACTGATGACTAGAAACATCCTTTAGGAAAGGCTTTATCAAAATTTCTAGTTTGCTTCAGGGTAAAGGCTTTGAGAAAGTTAAAAGTTCCACTGAATTTTAGCAGGGTAGGCCTAAAGCAATTCATTTTTCATCCTACAAACATTTAAACACAAGCACAACTTTACACACTTATTTACCCAGAGATGTGTATCAAATGCGGGCTTGTTGTCATTTCCTTTCCTTAAAAATGTTTTATCCAACTTAATATGGAACTGAAGACACAGGATCACTTATTAATATGTTCTTTCAATTTTTGGAAGATATGAATATCTTCTTTGGCTGAACAGCATAATAGTCCATTTATCAGTGAGGAAAGTCTCCAGAGGAATGAGATTTTTATTTCAAATACACTTTTGCAGTTATTGGAAAAGATTCAGCATTTTTCTTGGAGAAATATGTCATTAAAGTAGAAAGATGAGGGAAATGCTTGTATGCAACATAGGCTTTTCTCTGATAGCAGACTGGTGCCCGTCTGGACAGATCCCTGAAGACATAAGCAATCCCAATTAAATCATGATCATAGAGCTCTGCCTGCATAGAGCTGATGTCTAGATCAAGACCTTGGAATGTCAGCTTCGAAATTTCCCTGGCAGTTGCATCACACAGCCCGCTGATATGAAAAAGCTATAGAACAGGCAGGCATCTCCCTCCTCTTTCTATTTTAGTGACTTGTACCTCCAAGGGTGGGGGGGGACCCAAACAGAAACAACTTTAAAAAAACCCACATGCCGTGTTCAGTACAGGAAAGTGTGAAAGGAGTGAATTTGAGATGCACTGCCAATGAGCTAAGAGTTAGCTGATTAAGTTCAGTCTGGTAATATTCTGTAATATTTCAGTGAATTCTATGGCATGAAATACAATACATATTTGATCTCTCTCACACGAACTCAGAGTGAAGTAATAAATGTTTCCCTACAGAATAATTTTCCTGTAAGCAGAGATTTACTGTAACTCAAATTGCAATTTACTCATTTCAGAGCATTAAAAACTAATCAGACTCACGAGAACTTAGATCACTGGAAGAGGATTCCACAGCACAATTACACTCCCAAACAGTATCCACAGTAAAAAAATTGTTATAGATGTTTTTCATTCACTAAGGTGTGTGTGTGTGTGTGTGTGTGTGATTTTTATTCTCTTTCTAGCCATCTAGAAGACAGGAAAAAAATAAGTTTATTAAAAGGAAAACAATAAACAATGGTGGCCTTTTGGAGACTGGGTGGTTATGTTTAGAACTAACATTTCCAAAATAAAATTGTCAGGAACTAAACACAATCACGCTTGGGTCAAACAAAACTTTTGCAAGTAAAACAATGAAAACTATACTGGGTACAGCAGAATTCCCCTGCCTTGTAAAGGTTAATTCTCTTTCCTCACTTCACAAATCCAGAAAAAAAATGATGTATTCGCTGCACCGAGAACCGTTAAATAATATCTTTCCCAATAAGCCAAAATTATGTGTTGCAAAAAGGAGAACAATATTCAAGAAAAACTGTGTAAAAAAAATTTGGGGAAGGTGGGCTTCTGGCAAGTACAAACACAACCGTTAATGGATTTTTTAATAACTCTGTGCCACACAGTAATAGGGAACCATCTGCCAAAAGCACAGCAAGGTCAAGCAAGTGTCACATACATGTTACAGCCAAAGAAATTCTGTGATCGTCTACTCTTGACCTTCCACAGCAACCACCACTGAAATAGCTTCATATAGTAGCATGGTACGTTTCTAGCTCACTTTTTTGTCTGGTCTGTTTTCTTTTACTTTACTTCAACATGTTTATTTTGTTGCACATACCACCTAAAATAAACACAAGCATTTTACGATGCCCGCACTTCTCCCCTTCCCCAACAGCACTCTTTGCTCCCGCCCCAACTGCAATTCCACAATTATTTGATGAGGGAGAGTGTCATAACACGCTTGGAGTGAATCAAACCCAAAGGCAGGCAGAACAAACAATACAGTGTGTGTGCGCGCGTGTTTGTGTAAAAATCAATCACTCTGGGTTTCTCTGGCTTTCGGCTGCCAACAGCTGAGCGGAGACGCCGAGAGCATGCATGCGTCTGCACAGGGGGGTCGGCCAGCACCGTTTGGGCCTGCCGTCCCCACCCGCGGCCTCTCCGGGGGCAGCCCTGCGCGGGCTGCGGCAAAGAAACGCGCTTTCGCCAGCGGGTTCCCTGCGCAGCCCGCACGCAGAGAGCGGGCACGGCCGCCCCTCCGGGCACTGCCCCGCGACAGCCCCCTGTCCCTGCCAGAGGGGCCTGGCGCGCCCGCCGGGCAACGGTGGGCCTGACCCCAGAGCCAGCTTAAGTGCCCGGCAGGCGCCGCCCAGCCGGCCACGCGCGTGGCTTGGCCACTGCCCGGGCACGTAGCCCAAGGCAGGCCTTGACCCCACGCTGGGCTGTGCCCTCCGGCCGGGCCTTGAACCCGGGCTGGGCTGTGCCCTCAGGCCAGGCTGCGGCCCCGGGCTGGGCTGTGCCCTCAGGCCAGGTCTTGAACCCGGGCTGGGCTGTGCCCTCAGGCCCCGGGCTGGGCTGTGCCCTCAGGCCAGGTCTTGAACCCGGGCTGGGCTGTGCCCTCAGGCCAGGTCTTGAACCTGGGCTGGGCTGTGCCCTCAGGCCCCGGGCTGGGCTGTGCCCTCCGGCCGGGCCTTGAACCCGGGCTGGGCTGTGCCCTCAGGCCCCGGGCTGGGCTGTGCCCTCAGGCCGGGCCTTGAACCCGGGCTGGGCTGTGCCCTCAGGCCGGGCCTTGAACCCGGGCTGGGCTGTGCCCTCAGGCCCCGGGCTGGGCTGTGCCCTCAGGCCGGGCCTCGGCCCTGCAGCGCCCAGCCGGGGCTGAGGCCCGGGGTCCTGCCGCCACCCGGCCTGAGGGCACAGCTCCCCTCTGGTTTCTTGGGGCAGGTCAGAATATTTAAACAGTTGTATATTCAAAGACCACAATGGAGGGAAGAGAATTACCTAAGGACAGGGTTAGCCTGTTTGATCAATGCATAATCAGATAACTGCTCCAGCTTTTTTACAAGTCTTTAAGCAAAGATCAGCCACTCAAATTCTAATTCCTTTTGCTAATTAAGCAGCCTGTTAATTGCTCTCGGGGTCTCTAATGCCATGTCATTATGCTTTTTAACAGCCTGCTTGACATCAATAGGGCTGCAAGCTCCACACAAACAAAGCGGGCATATAGCACTTACTGAATTAGGCTAATGCCGGCATTGGAGACGGGCACTGGCACGTCGCCTCCAGCGGGCGGCATTTCATTATCATTTCATCATCCCTCGCGGGGGGAAGGAAAAAAAAAAGGCAAGTTACAAATGTTCAACACTTACCAGAGCGGGCGGCAAAAAGTGCTGAACCTGAGGAGAAAGGCGCGCAGCGCTCCCCGTCCCCACCGGCCGCCTCATGGCCCCTTCGCCCGGCCTCGCCAGCTCGGCTCAGCTTGGCTCGGCCCGGCTTGGTCCGGCTCAGCTCGGCTCAGCTCAGTCCGGCTCAGCTCGGCTCGGCCCGGCTTGGTCCGGCTCAGCTCGGCTCAGCTCAGTCCGGCTCAGCTCGGCTCAGCTCAGTCCGGCTCAGCTCGGCTCAGCTCAGTCCGGCTCAGCTCGGCCCGGCTCGGCTCTCCCCCCTGTACCACCGGGGCGAGGCAGGCTGCGGGGCCGGCCGTGGGGTCAGCAGGGCCCGGCCAGCAGCAGGGGCCAGCCCGGGCTCGGCTGCGGCTCCTCCGGCTCCGGGCAGGGCCCCATCCCCCGGCCGGGGGGCTAAGCATAACATGTGGCTCCAGCTGAGGGACTCCAGTTTCCGCACTCCATTAGTCCGGGAGAAATTCCGCCGGTGAACCGCTGAGTGAGGGGCCTTGTCTGCCTGTCACAGATTAGTCTCCAGGAGGGTAGTGGCAGGGAGCGAGTGCTGCTTGCACCCCAGAGGGGTTTAACCATGACTTTTATTTCAACAGGCGTGCACGCACGCAAAGATACGAAGCCGCATGATTTTTCAAGGCTCCTGGGGAGGAAAAGCTGCATCTAGCAGCATAAAACGCCCAGGGCCCCTTCCTAGCAGAGGCCGAGGGAGGAAGCTGTGTGTGAGGAATTGTTCCTGGGGTGCCAGGGGTGGCCGCGAGCCCTGCCGCTGAGGCTGGGGCCGCAGAGCTGGGGGGTCCCGGGGGTCCCAGGGTGCCCGGGCCGCTGGCCGGCATGCCGCAGTGGGTGGCTCCCGCCCACTCGGGATGCAGGGCTAAGGGCGGCCGGAGGGCTGGCCAACGAGCGCTGCAACCCCGACCATACCCCGACCTCTACCTCAGGTCATCTTATGAGCTGCTTTTATCATTATTTCAAAGTAAAGAGGCCACTCCAACCGAATGCAGCCCTTTCTCAATGTTACCACCTTATCTTTGCAACAAAAGGCCAGAGCTGCGCAGCTCTAGGTGCAGGTACCAGCTAGGCGGATCACTCTGCACAGCAGCTGCTCTGTTTAACCCTGAGAGCAAAGCATGGCCATTAGTTAGAAGAGAGGTCAAGTTAAAACTCAGCTTTACAAGAACTTCCAGACCCTGAGAACTGCAGTTAGGGATCTCGCTCTTAATGTGAGATCACCTAAAAATGTATTCATCTGCCCTGTTGCTGAATAGCCATCATTCACGGCAACAAATAAAAAGGAAGTAAAGCTAGAAAATAGCCTTGATTTCTCTGCCTCTCAGGAATAATGTTTACAGACAGCACAGAGATCTTGGCATCCTTAACATGTTAGTATCTGAATGACCTATACTGTAATTGAAGAGTCACTGTAATAACGCATGGAAAATATTTTCAGTTATACTAAAAATATATGAATTGTATTATGTTGCTGGACAGGACAAGTTTGGATAAAGTAAAACACCATGAACAAGTTGTGAGACCAGATTGAGATCTGCACTGAAGCAGAGTCAAAACAAAGTAATTAAGCCAAAGCGTGTTGTACTGGATACACCCAAACTCAACTGTTCTTACTTCAGTCTTTATTTTGACATCATTTAAAGAAGTTCCCAGTAACCCAAGTGAAGAATTCTGCGTACGAAGATGTATCAAAAAAGCCAGTAGCACAACAAAAATAACTCGTGTCCTAAAAAGGGGTGTAAGTACAAACCATCTCTTACCAGCATTTGTTTCTTAAGAAAACTGAGGTCCCAGTCCTGAAAATGTTTATGTGCATTCCTGATTTTTCACCAGTTTGCAGCCCCATAGATATGATCAAGGGAAACTCCTCATCTAGACAAAGCTAAGCACTTTCTTAAACCACGGGTACAGGAACTCATTCTTAAAGTGCAAAGATTAAAGAATACAATGTAAGAAATAAAAGCTCTTTCAGACAAACTATTAAAGGGTATTTTTGTATTTTGCAGCAGTAATAAAAAATGCCGAGGTGCTTTAGCAGTTTGCAAAATATTAATTTGCCAGGCATCTTAAATCATGAGATGGAATAGGTAGCAGATTTTACAAAATGCTGAGCATCAATTAATAGAACAAGAAATAATTATTACTAAAATCTAAATTAGGGTTGACTCCTCTTTTCTCTTGAGGGGCAGATGTTTGTTTTCCACTGTCAGGCCGTCGACTGGCTCTTGGTGCAGAAATTTGGTGTTTGGACAAAACAAATTCTAGGTCTGGGCTGGTAACAGTCCCAGTGCTTCAGTTCCCATCAAAAAGCATCAGCAGCCCTACTTCTCCCTTGCTGCTTTTAGCACAGATTCACACTCCTTTGAGTTACATTTTAAAGCAGTTCATCTCCCAAGATCTCTTGTCTCTTAAATAATGCTTGACAGCACCCAAGAGGTGCATCTTAGGTAGAAACATGGAGCTTCATCCCTGCCTGCAAAGTCCAGAAAGTAGGGAGGCGCACCCAGCTCTGGCGAGATAACTGCTCAACCGAGTCAGGAGGCCACACAGGGCATTGCAGCATCCGGGCTATTATGAGGATCTCGGAGCTGAGAGCAGAGTGACAGAAGCCATCTTTCAGCACAAAAAAAAAAACAGCACGTGGGGAACTCTCCCAGGTAATGGGCGGGCAAGGGAACCGGACTTTGAGATCTGAATTCAGCATTGACTAGGAAGTGACCTGACTCCCCTCAGTCGCTGTCCTCCTCCTCCCTAAGTGAGGATCGCTTAACAGGGGAAGCATTGCTGGTTTTGACAAACTGACTTGACTTAGTAGGTGCCTGCCCGGGGCCACTCTTCATTTCTGAGCTCCAAGAACAAAGAGAAAGCCTTGGGTGCACCTCGAAGGAACTTTTGTTTACATTTTCTCAGTTTCTCACCCAAACCACAGCTCCACCTCAAAATAGCTGAAAAATGTGATGGTTAGGGAACCTTGCCTGGTAGAGGATGGGAATCTGAACCTGCCTCCCTCTCATTGCAGGTGAATGCTGTACCGCCAGGCTGGAAAATAAGTTGTTCTCCCCAGTGCCGGGAAACTGGTGTTCACTGCACCAGAGGCGTTACATCTGCCTCAGAGGGGTTGTTTTCAGGCAGGTGACAGACTGAGGGAGATGCAGGTTTAAATTCCAGCTCCAGATTAAGCAGAAAGAAATCTGAACCTGCACCTTCATCCCAAGCAAATGCCATATTTACTAAGTATTTTGGAAACAAAATCTGTCTGGATTTTAATCCAAATACTGAAAGATCTCCATTTTGTCCCTGGGTAAATTTAGAACAAATTCTGTAGATTCAGTTATTTTTTCAGCAGCAAAGTTCTTGTTTGTAGCGCACTGTGGAGCCAGGCTTCTCTAACCCAGGTCTACTCACGCACCCCTTCCCCACCTCTCTTTCGTTATCTCCTCTTCTGCTCTTTAGTATAATCCGTCTTTCACTCAGCCTCTTCCCCCTCTCTTTTCCTTCATTCCTTACTCTGTCCATTTTCAAACAGCAGTAGCAATATCCTCACTACTACTGACAGTTTCCATCTGGTTGCTATCTCCCTATGCTAGCTGTAGTCTGGGAAACTCTCCATGTTGTCCTCTTCCCCTCACCATTTCCTTTGCGGCTCTGGCAGGAATGGCTAGTGCTCTTCAAACAACTGGCGAAATAATGAGACAGGACGAGCATGGTCTGCCCAGATATCTACACTGATCTGTACCCACAGCCTTAAATATTCCTGTTCCAGTGTCACCAGCAGAAACTCATTTTAGACCGCTTCCCTTTAAATTTTGCCTGGTTTTATTTGCTCGAATCAATCTCGGCAGTTCAGACTGTAGCTCGTATCAAATGTGCCCAGTTATTAGCTGAGTTAAAAGACCCATTTCGGCTTCATTTCTATTTCTTTTTCAAGAAAATTTTGGCACGTCAGAAGGAGAGACAGAAATATTTAGTATCTGACCTTCTGCATTGTGGGGTTGTCTAAGGAACTGCTATTGCTGATAGCATACAGAATTAACCCTTTGGCTGCTGACTGCATATTTAATTTACAAATGAGAAAAGCAATCAAAATACAGGCATCTGTGATCCCTCGAACATGCTGCTGTTCTTAAGTGGAATTAATCTGAGGTCCCTATGTATGCCCATTGAGGTGCAGATATTTATGTGCATGCATGTGACAGGTAAAAATGCATACACACAGAGAGAATAATTTTATGCATCTCCCATGTCTGCTGCAGGATAGCAACACAATTAAGTCACCGTGACCAAGACAATTATCCATACAGTAAGTAAAATGAGATGTCCACAGTATGCTGCGGAGTTTTTAAACATGTGGGAATAGAGTACAGAAACTCTGTAGAGTCATGCAGCTAATGAGCAATAAATACACACTGGCACACCCTCATCAATTTTAAAGTCTTGGTATGAAAAGAATGTAATTAATTAAGATATGTTGATTTATAAGAGGTGACATAACAAGATGGATAGAGAAATCTTTTCCCTCCAATCTGTCATGGTTTCTTTCTAGAAGACGGCCCAACATGTGACGATGCCCTCCTTGGACAGTCATAAAGAAATCAGCTTGAGTTTTGTTTTTGTTTTTCCCCACGATCGTAAGGAATATAAGCTTCCTTTTCAACCCTTATTTGCATTTGGCGCAACTATATTTAAAGTTAAACAGTTCTAAAGACATAACAGGAAAAAAAAAGAGCTGAAAAAATTTATATTTAGAAAAATCCTTTCCACTTTTTTACTGTATTATGTTTCTGCACATTGAAACATATACCCTGTTTCCCTTCCTCCCCCCTCTTAAGTCAGATGACTTTTTTGTAACTTGGCATACAGACACTCTGGTATAAGACAGGACTGTAGCATTTGTTGAGTCAAGATGTTTAATTTTTTTCACTCACATAATGATCCTTTTTTCCCCTCCAGCCACTTGAGTTTTGTTTATGTTGCTTGAGCCCTAAACTAATACATGAATTCTCTTCACTGCCAAGATGACGACTTCGGCACCAGGCTAGATGAGCCAAAGAGAGCTACATTCACTTTTAAGGACAGAGGTATTTTAAAAGACTTTTTTCCAGTTGTGACAAATTAAATGCATTAAAGGAAACAACTGCGGTTGCGAGAGCTACTGGACTTCAAGGAGGCACTGGGAGAGTTTTATTTTCTTTGCAAGCACTTGACTTTTGCTAGGGGGCACTTTGCTCCTGTGCCAACTCTGGCTTATATTTTATTATTCTTAGTACAAAAGGTTGCAGTAATTAGAATTGGGGAAGTTATGCCTAAAGAAACTGAGTCATCAGATAAGTTTGATACCATTAAGTGCTTATAAAAGGTGGGATTTTTAAAAACTGCTTCAATATATTGGGTTTTATCCTGTCAAGAAAAGATGAATGAGAAGTACAGCTACTTTCACTCAGGCTAGACATGTAAACCTTGTACTTAATGACTGATGAGCAAAATCTTTTCTCTTCCAAGTGCAGATGGGCAAATCCCTTGTAATTACAAAACACAAGAAAATCTAATTTTACCAACAGAAAGCAGCGCACTGTCCAAATGTTTCCCAAGCAAGAGCTTTAGGTGCTTGTTGAAGAAAAAAACCAAACAACATTTCGTATAATGTGATCCATATTCTACCACATGCACATTTAATATAAAAGTTATGTTTGATATATACCGCCTTAGCATTTTTCTATTTTAACTGAAAGCCTTTTGTTCTGTCAAGATTATAGTAGGATTTGCTTTCATTTTTCATGATGTTTCACTCAATACATCACTAACATTAGCAGGACTTAATAAGCGCCCACCTTCTCCTTCCCCCCGCCCTGCCCGAGGTCTTTTGATGCATATTCCTCAGGAATCTTCAGATGCTCGACGTTGTTTGAAAAGTGGCCTCGCTATACCCTACTAGCGGAGATAATGAAGAGGACGAGTCTGTAAAATACTGTGTGGTGCGAGCAACACAGTAAGCAAAATGTTTTGCAGCTTTAAATTCTGCCCTTGGTATGGTCTCTGTAATGGGCTTCCCTTCCTCCTTTTCTCTGTTGCAGATTCACATCTGTTTCTCTGCATTTTGAAACTGTGTTCATTTTTCACTGCTGCCCTTTGTCCCACACTTACTAGCTCTCGCCAAGGGCTTCATTTCACTTATTCAATAAGCGAGAGGCACTGCAGACTAGAGAGAGCTTCAGGACAAAGCTCAAACTTCTATTAGGCCTCAACAAAAATGTTTTTGTTCCCTACCAAGGAACTTTTTCCTATTGCTTGTTGTTGGTTTGTTTTGCTTTTAATTAACATTTGTAGCTTGTATAAATTGCCCAAACAGCCTGCAATTTCAGACCTTGAAAACAAATAAAAAAATAGATAAAACAAAAATCTATATTGTCGGTTACCAGAAAAACTTTCTACTAGAAAATCCCATTTGTCCTTCATCCTTTTACATCCGCGATACTTGGCTGTATCTGCAAATGCAGTGCATTTGTACTTCTGAGATCCTGGTCTGTTTAGATGTCTACGCTTTGTGGAAGCACTCTGTTAACATACATTTTCGTGTCTCGCTGGCTTCATACACATTATATTGGAGACCAGGCGGGACTTCCTGGCGATGCCTTGCCAAGTCATCCCAGGCTACGTCTGGGCTCTCCCCTCCAGCCTGTCCTCCAGTCACAGCACTAATTGCTGTGCTTTACTGCACAAGAAAACTGAAGAGAAGAGACCAGCCACGTAGGTTTCCCAGCAGAAGATTTTTGACATGTTAACGAGTTTATTACATCCTGTTGCTAATCTAAATACCAAAGAGCTCTTCTTTGGAGAATAAATAGCAAGGATGAAACTTCTAACACTTAACTATCTTGCTAACAGCTTAATGTCTGCGTGCAAAATTATTTCATTCTTGTGGCTACGTTCATTATGCCACAAGCACGTAAGTCAAATGCAGGTTTTTTTCTTACTAAGTCATCATCCCGCTATGGTGCCAGTATTATAAACCCTCTTGTAAAACTGTAAGGTTCAGGAAATATTCCTTCGTGTGTGATGCTCAGTCTAAGATTGCTGATGGTCTCTATGTGCAACCCATTTTTTCCCCTTGCTGTATTTCTTTAAAAGCACTCAGCCTCCCCCGTTTGAAGCTCATTGGATGCTGCAGTCTGGAGTACCCGTTACTTGCATGTGTTTCGTTAGTAATTACATTCTATTTTACAGCTTGAAGCTTTAAAAGGCATAGAACATAAAAGTCAACAACACATGTACTTTTATAACTACTACGTCTAAGGAGAAAGTAAAGAATGACAGCAAGTTGTGTTTGTTGGTTTAGTGCCTCTCCCCGGCAATCAGGTAAATATCCTTTGGCCCAACAGAGAAAGCCCTGTGAGAAACCAGTGGTGCTACACCCTCACCCTCGGGTGGGCCCTAACTCTGCTTTCTCTGCTAGGGGAAACAACTCCAGAAATGCGGGGCGAGGGGTGTCTTACATCCCTCACCGTTCCCATTTAATCCATGATTTTTTCTGTCATTAATATGAACCTTGCATCCTAGCTACCCTGCTAACTTTTGCCGCAAATGCTTTGTGCAATTAAGAGCCGGCACCTGTGTTCCTTGTCAGCAGCAAGAGTCCTCGTGCTGCAAACCCAAGTGAGGAATGAAGAGTCATCAGTTACCCGCCTGCCTTGCTTTTGCTTAGGTATTTAGCATTATATTTCTTCTGCGCCCACTACCCGTGCATCTTCTGGTCTTACTGTGTTATCACAACTGGTGTCGTTACACTGGTTGGTTTAGGATCTGTCTACTGTCAAGGAGTTTTTGAGGTAGTTATCTTAATATCCCAACCACGTTTGTAGCCTCCTGACTTTCTCAGCCCTTGTTTACTGCAGAAGTTTTACGTGTGGATGGGCTTTCCAAGGGCAGCCCAACAATATTTACACTTGTTCCAGTCTCTGGTAATTTAAGCCCGTAAGTCAAAGTGAACAACTGGTGACATTAATGAGGCTTCAGAAGAATGAAATTGGTGGTAACTTGCATCCCATGGGAGGGGTGTTGATGATGGAAAGGGGAAACTTAATATTTGTGAAATTAAATAATACTGGATAAACAAGAGGTCTAAACCAGACTGTATCCATCTTTTTAATTATTTTGGGTTTGTTGTGGGGGATTTTTTAAACTAGAATCTGACTGTTAAGAGTATTTCTATTTCCCCAGCCTCCTATGGGACCCAGAAAGCATGCTATTAAAAGCCTTAACATTGCTCTTAGAGGGCTGGGAGGGGTTTGATTGCACAAAGCATCTTTCTCTAGAGATCTGGATTCAAACTAATGCCTCGGTCTTTAGATACTGCCTAGCAGAAACTTGCCAAGCTACAGTCACAAGGGAGTTTAGCACCCAGTCAGCAGCACCGGTTGGAGGGAAGCCCACAACTCGGAGCCCCCGCAGGCTACCATAGGCCTGTATTTGAAAAGGACCACCCGGGTTCATGCAGGAAATGGGTAAACTGGGAGAGAGAAGAAAAAGGGTTAAGCATCATTTGAGAGGCAAAACCTGCAGCCTGGTTCAGGTATCTACATTTGCTCACCAAAACTAGATCCCAAACCCATTTCAAAGACCTCAGGGAGTCACGTACCAGGTTCTTCAATACAGCGTAAAATATTAGTGTCTATATTGGAAAAGAGAAGGAAAAGGGGGGGAGGACGGGGAAATCGAGCAGCTGATTTTTGTTCACAAGACAGTTTCTATCACTTGGCTGCCTTCCCCCACAGCACAACAGACCTTTACAGCCCTTGCACTTGTTGAATTTGGTCAAAGAATAGCTGCAATTCACATTGCATTAAAAATAGTTAAAAGGAAGGGAAAAAACCAAACCTAAAACACATCTTGGAAAATAGGTGGCTTTCGCCTGTAGCTCTACTCCATCCAAGGCCTTAATGTTTACACTTCAAAATTGTCAGATTCTTCCCACTTCTTCCTGTCCCCGCTTCCTACCCCCACTGCCCATCTGAACAAATCAGCACATGAATATTTACAAAGACACGGAAGAAGGTAATTGTCCCCCGAGTTCTTTTCAATTGAAATATCATTTCAAGCTGGAATCATGTTAAAGATAATTAAAAAGGATTCCAAAGGGACAAACCCATCCCCAGCTCACCCGTATGGCAGCACAATGGGCTACCACTGTGCAAGCGAGCAGGCCTGATGGCACTTTATTTAACACGTCTATCTTGCCTTGATGAGCAGCTCGTATTGTGAATCACAAGGAAGACGTACTACAGGACAAGCAACGCTGACAGACACAGTCTGTGACTGTTCATAAAAGGGAAACAGCGAGAGCTCTCTGCAGAGCAGGGCACTGTCCCACTCTGTCGCAGCATGGAATCGATATGTTTCTAGATGAATTCACTAGGGAAGTTTGGAGGGGGGCGGGGGAATAGGAAGCATTATGCACTGATAAAAACTGCAGCAGGAACCAGCATCACCACGCTAGCAAACTTTGCCAGGAGCAAAGATAAACCAGGCTATTAAATCATACTACAAGTTTCTCCCTCTGCAAGATATTTATGCCAACGTGCAGAGTTTTCTTAAACCGTGTCCTCTATTAGCACTTGCTTTCATTCAAATTAGGGCTACAATAAAGACAAATGACTGTGGCAGAATCAATGCATTTTTACTTGTCAAACACCACGCACATACTTTCCTTCATGTGCAGCTGGCTGTTAAGGTAACTAGCTGCAGTAGCCTGATACGCCGCAGATAACTCGTAACGTGCATCTAGGCTCTCTTCAGAGTTCCTATTTTAGACAAAATGCTTCTGAAAATGCAAAGTGTCCTTATTTCATGCAATACACATACAGGCATGCAAACCCCGTGCGCTGCACAGGTGAGGAACCCTTTGGCCACCAGCTTCGGTCACAGACACATCCAAGCTTTCCGATTTTCTTAAAGAAAACAAAATTAGCAGATTCCTTTGAGATACTTGCGTGGGGAATTAGCTTTAATTTATTATATACATCAACTGATTCCAATTAATGCCTCAGTGAAGCAATGCATTTATTATTAAAGCTGAGCAGAAAAGGGATGCAAGTATTTCTTGGGATTCTCAAAGCTTGCCCCCACCCCACCACGCATATGACGTGCAATTTCTCTGGCCCAAGCAACCGTGTTACGAGGGAAGACAAGCCAAAATAAATGCAAAACACTCCTTTTTCCTCTGGCTTCTTTGAGCACACGTTATGCATAAATTACAGAAAAAAAGAGAAAATATATTAAAAGAGGGTTTTTTCTGCTTGTTTGTTGGTTTAAATTGCTGGTGTTCAAGAAAATTTAGAAAAACAAAGGCAACATTTGAAATCTATGTAAAATGGCTTCACTTTCTCATTCTCAGCGTATCATTTCTATTATTTTAGTACTGTCTGACAACCAGAAGCAGTGAGATCATGTCAGTAACCAAGCCAGCCAGACAATGCTGAGACTAAACTTCTCTCTGCCTGCCCCCCTGCCCCAGTACACCCCCCCAAATCTGATTTTAAGCCAGGTCAGCTCCCACGGAGCAGAGGTCCTTAACTGGCAGCTCCCTCTTCTCTAAGCTCCTTGCCTCCAGCAATAAAAGCAAGGTATATGAGCATTCTCTCTTCTTCAGTAGTCTTGGAAAGAGGGGAGAGGATGTCAGTCAAAAAAGTATTTAAGAAGCAAATGCCAGCTTCGTGATGGCTCTTACGCCTTCGCAATTCCCTTTCAGCTTCTTTAGTGCCCTCAGAATGTGTTCTTGGTATGAAAACAATAGGGGCCCCCCAGCCTGGCAAGGTAGGCAGGCAGGGTGAGGCAGTGCGGCTGCAGCTGGGGCACAGAGGCTGGCTCGCTGCAGGCTCTGCAGTTACTGAACGGTACAGGTAGGAGTAAATTCTTGGCCGTCTGAATTCCCCAGTTTACCCTCATACATTGCACAAGATGTAACGCGGGAATTGCACACGCACTGAGAACGACTGTGAGCTGCCGCCGGACGACTTGGAGGTGCAGCAGTCGCAGCAAGCAGAAGTGAAAGCTGGTATTTAGCGCATCCTGAAGAATTTAATCAAATCTCTCACGTTTATGAGGGATGTGTGTGCATGGAACGTATCTGCAGAGGGCTTTTTCCTGTACAAGTCCGGCAGTGCCACGTTTCCATTTAAGCTTCATCACTTTCATCAACTCTTAATTTGCATTGCGTCAGTGTTTATGAGACAAGGGGAGTAGGGGGAATGTGCACAGCCTTTCAGAGGCCAAAATGCATTTATTTTTAAGTTGTTTTATTCTACAAAGTGCCCATATAGGTTATTGCAACTCGCGTACGTTCTAGTTCATCTACCCATCTGAGAGTACCTGACTTTAATTAAATACTACATCATTAAAAATGTTTATGCTGTTCATGGCTAAATTTCTCCATTATTTATTTCTATATATTTTGCTTAGAATTTAATTTGCTTTTTTTTATTTAATGGCTTTCATATAAACCTCACCTTTCTATAGCATCGTTATATATAATTTCTAAAATAGCAGCTTGTTAGGCTCTAATAAAAAATACTTGCTACCTTCCAAGGAGTTCCTTCAGATGAGATAATGCCTGTTTATCTAAAATATCAAATGGGTAGAGAGAAATATCAGCAGAGAAACTGATAGGCACACAGGAGGCTTTCTTTCCCTCTCTGTCTGAAGAGACTTTAAAGCTGAATAAACACCTTGAAAAAGCACAAGCAATATACGGATCTCCTGGGTTCTGAACCTGACCTTTCAAAGTTAAAAATACACATTTTCAAGGCTGATCCTACAAACCCTCGCTCACAAGAGCAGTCCTACTGATTTCATTTCTGCGAGCCCTTCAGTGCGATCTCTAGGACGGGATATATAAGGTCATACTGAAGTTTGTTAATTCTTTCTGTTTTCTTGATCAAGCAAAAGCATTCCTGCAATGTCTCCTTAGCATTAATTTCATGCTCGTGATGATTAGCACATAAATCTAAAAGCATGTGTTGCTCTGTCCAAGGGATTTTTTTTTCCATATTCAATACGACATTAATCTTATTAGCCCAGGTAAACAACTAATAGCTATTAAAGAGAGCGTAATTTAGCAGAAAACAGTTAACCCTTTCAAGCACGCCAGACGTAAGGGGAAAACTCTCAAAATGACAGAAATACACATTTTTCATGAAACACACTCAAATATAGCAAATTAGGTGCATTTCACAGGAAGATGCCTGGGGCCTCATTCCAGGCTGTAGCTGGGGTCAGCGCTCGCCCCCCCAGGCAGGGTGCAGCTCCCAGCCAGGGCGACTTACAGGGGTACCCAGCCCAGCCCAGGGGTCCCCCACCAGCCTCTGTTGTTCTTCCCAAAGCTGTTGGAGGCTTTTGACACATGAAAAGAGGAGGGACAGGACTGAGTCTGAACACTCAAAACTGAAAAGAAGCCCATCAGCTTCGCAAAGCCTTCAGATTAAACCTCCTTGCTGCTGGTGTAACGTATAAAGTTGCCACGGTAAGGCTTCAGCGTCTCTCTGCTCGCAGCTGAAAGCCGAAAGGCCCCCCCACGCCGTGGGGCTCTTTATCGGGTGCAGGGGAAGGGGTTGTCTCGCAGTCCCTGGAAAAGGAAGGAAAGGAAGGGTGCAGCCTGGGGTGGCAATCACAGCAGGACTCTGGACTTGCTAATCGGCAGGGAGGAGTCTCGAGAGCCTTACTTAAGGGCAAAACGAAAAAAACCCAACCTGGCCCCTAAAAACCATGTGTCAGCTGGGGCTGGCGGCAGGCAGAAATCTCAAAAGCATGACAGAGTTACGCCAAAGGCTTTCCGAGCACCAGCAGTTGATATATCCAGGTGCAGCCTGCTCCTCGGAGAGGGAGCCTGAGCTTTCCTGCCTGCTCCGGGAGGAGATGCAGAAGTGCGCACCCTGCTCCGAGGCAGTGGGTGGCTCCCACATTCCTCACTTCTCAAAGCATTTTTCAGACTCTTCCCTTCCTTTTATTACAGTGGCATTTCAGTTTCACACATAAATGTGCACACATCCTTACTTCCCTCCCTCCTCTGCATCCCCCCAAAAAAGCCCTAAACTGCCTTATTTCCACCCCCCCCCTCCTCCCAGAGAAGGAAGGGGAGACCATGTCTACCTTTGTCCAGGCCTGCAAGAGCTATCGAGATTCCTGAAGGGTTCTCTTCTGCATCACCTTATCCCCTGGGGACTCCCCTCTTCATTCCTGAGGACCATTCCCTTTTAGAGAGCCCATAGACCGTGTTCCCCTGCTTTCTGCCGCTCCTGGGAGATGAAGAGGAAGTCAGCACAATGCTTAATGCAGATTTTAAGTCCTCAGTACAACCAGCAGCTGAAAAGAACATGGCTATTGAAAACAAGTCTTTAGCCCTGCACCTCTGGTTGTAAGGCTAAAAACCTCCACCGCTAGTGGAAATGTTTCTTTAGGTGAAAGTTAGAGCCGGCCCAGGTAACATTGCACCCACTGTCTGGGGATCAAACATACAGACAAGATCTACGTATCCTAAATGACTGCCAGCTATTTTTTCCCCCATGTATATGTAAAAGCATATTTGTAATGAAGAAGGATCATATTTCTGCATCATGCAGCTAAATAGCATAGAAAAATCACCTCCCATCAGTTTTTCCGAATTCCATATGGAGTGAACCCAGTTTATTCCAGCTGGAGGTTTTAGGAACAGAAGTGGACAAAGAGAGGGAAAAAGGTATTCTTTTTATGTGCACAGTCTCCCTTAAAGCCCAGGAAATAAACCTTTTTTTTCCTCTTCAGAAGTACTCAATTCCACATCCCTGCCCCCAGGAAAAACCAAAAAGAGAGAAGGTTTGAAAGAAAGAAACAAAGTGAGCCCAAAGCCCGGCAGCCCCAGCGCAGCGCCAGAACGGCGCAAAAAGGCCCCGGCTTCGGCACCTCTCCGTTCGTTCCCGGCGCTGCAGGACGGGCGCCCAGGAGGAGAGGTCCCCTCAGCCTGCAGAAATCACGCTGCGCAGAGCTCCCCTTTCAGGCTTGCATTCAAGTTCTGCCGTGCGCTGGAGGCAGCGCCGTGCGAGCAGCGAACGCACCCGCTATCAGCAAATATCTTTCTTCTGTCCATACAAACGCTATTCACAAGGTCTCGAGCTCTCTTGCCTGACAGAGTATTGATCCCCTGGAGTGCAAAGTCCAGCATGCCATTAGTCCAATCTGTTTTCAAGCTGACACAATCCCATCATTTGTCATCTTCTCCTGTCCTGCTGTGTTTGTTTAGGAGCAGGATATTTGCTTTATCTGTCACTTTGCAATCCTCACTGTATTCTTTACCTGACATGGAGTTTATTGGGTCCACAGTTTTCTCAGAGTCATTAACAAGGGAGATTTTGACATGCTGATGAGATCACTGGAAAATGATGATGTTGATAGCTTGGAAAGCCTTCATGAATTAGACTCAAAATATCTTTCGAACAAGGATGGGTTTTGTATTTGAAACCAGATTTCGGTGGAGACATTTCTAAAGATAATTTAATTTTCTCCAGCAAACGTATGAAAAAAGACAGGCAGAAGACTGGTAGGTGATTTGATTCCATAAGAATACTTGAGAAAACCCGTCAGCTCAGTGACTGCCACCGAAACGTCCTTAAAGGAAGAATGGCAACACGCGCACTACCACCAGTTATGAAGAGCGGAGCAGACAGCTTGCAGAAAACGTTCAGATACGTAAAACGCAGAAGCAGGGCGCGCGTTTCTTGTTTCACAGACTTGCAGTTTTCTGTGTTTCATATTTAAGAGATGTCTGCGTCTCATAACACCGTTCACAAACATCTCTCCAAAGCCTGATGGAAGTTCCGTTTAATGATTCTCACCTACCATACCTTTCACTACTAGCTGTATAAACGGTAGTGAGCTTGCACGAATGGTTTTACTACCATAACCATTGGTATTTCTACACTTTGGGCATGAAAAGCACCACAACAGCCGCATCTGTTTATCGTCGGATAGCCAACATTTATAGCCATTTTATAATTTTTTTAAAATATAGATAATTCATATTAGAGCAGCAGTGTCTCTCGTGCCTCAAGTGACCAACTCGGATGGCAAGTAGTGCCTAAGCAATTCCCCGAGGCAGACATTCCTTTTAATAAAGCACTAAGCTCTCAACTTTGGCTCATACTTGTAAATAGTGAATACGCATATAGAAATCTGCATCAGCGCCCAGGGAATATACAAACGGAAAGAACAGACTTAATTTTTCAGCTCTTGCTCCTACAAAATCAATGTTTTTGTTGAGTGGCATATGCACTTTTTAAATTTGCAGTTTCCATTGGAGCTTCACAAGTTTTGTTATTGCAGGATCTTAAAATAAATACAAGCAAGACAACTCTCCCCAGGCTAAGAAAGCAACAACGCAGTCACACACTTAAGTAAGTGTTTAATTACAGAGAAGGCTGCAGGCGTCTAGGAGTTGAAACTGCAGTTAACGCACCTTCTAGCCAGCATACCTAGTAAAGCTGGTGCAGCTCTTGTAAAAGCCTCGCAGTACTGGTTATCCTTTTCCTTTCCCAAGGTTCAGCAGAACGCTTTCCACTGCCTTTTTGTGGACCGGGATCGGGCCCTCCCCATCCCGCACCTGCAATTGCACAGGTTTAACGTTATAGTTAGCCAGCTGAAGCACAGCGCGTATCACGCTGAGCTCTGCGCACACGCAAGAATTTATCTGCATTGAAGACCAGCTTCACCCGAGCCCTGGAAACGTCTTATTCTCTGTAGAAGTGTCCCCATCACACCAAAGCCCCCTTCACGACGCAGCTGCTGGTCGGGGTGTGCAATAACAGCGCTTTGCAAGTGCAGGTTCTGCTTTTGTCCTTCGCTACCGTATAATTGCTTACGCAACTCCCAAGTCTTTCGGAGAGACGTACCGCTTGTAACTACTTGCTCTTCTTGCCTTTTCCCGTCTGGTTTCGGAACAGCAGGAAGAGCTCGCTGAGATGCAAAGGGATTAGAGACACACCAGTATCTCTTTCTGTCTCCCAAATTCTCCAGACCTGATTTGCTCAAGTCTAGGTGATAATACCCTGCCTCTTCACAACTCCCTTCTACGTGCCCTTATCTGTTCTTTTTCACATTTTTTTTTAAGTACATTACCCAGATTTCATATCAAATTATGTTCTGTATGCTGGGGAAAGTAGTAAAAAGGTACGGAGGAAGTAAATAAGAAGCCTGGGTAATTTAGGAGGTGGCATTTCAAGGGTTCTGGAAACCTCTAGCAGTTCAATATCCCTTAGAGATTTGGATTAGGTAGGTTATAGATCACAGGATACACTCTTCAATAAAATTTTAAACATTCTCATTAGGTAACAGAAGTCTCTACACAGAAAACAGCTGTACAGCTGGTAAGGATTGTCCGTGCTCGCTCGGCGCGGTAAAGGCAGTGCCCGCAGTACTACCAGCCAGGGCCCGGGAGGGGAGGAGGGGAGGGCTCCCTCCCGCCCCCTCCAGAGGCAGGGAATTCACCCTGGGCTCTGGATCCCTGTCACTCAGACCCGCAGATGTTAGCCGAGTTTACTACCGCTCGCTGCTCGCAGGTTGCTGAAGTAATTGGTTGAACCAAAAAAAAAAAAAAAAGGCAAACTACTGCTAATAATATAATAAAAGCAAATTCTAGCCAGTACAATAAAAACAGGAGGCAGTTTATGCTTTCTGAGCGAACAGTATGCGAATTTATGGACAAACAGGCCTCTGCATTCTCTCCCTTACACATATTGGGGATAAGGTTACATTTTATTTGTAGGGAGTTTTATGGCAGTAAAGCCCATTCATTAAAGAAAGAAAAAGAGAAGAGAAAAAACAGATGATTGTTACCCAGAAATCCTCATCGGTTCCCCCCTAGTTGTTTATCCTTTAACTTTTTAAAGGAATTTTTAGACAAAGATGCTTTCTTTCTCCTCTGGAAAAAGAAAAAGGAGTGGGGGGAAGACGTACAGTTTCACCCAGGCGCTTTTTAAATCTCTTTAGGCAGCACCCTGAAAACAACTTTCCCTTTAATGAAGACCTTTCTGGTGCTCTCTTCAATATTCACTTAAAAAAAATTAAAACTTCACAAGTTCATAAGGACGGATCCCTGGGTAGGACTTTTATTAAGTCTTTTCTATTTACTTCCTACCTAGATAAGATCTTAATCACAGCCCCCAAATTATCCGCAATGACATTTATCAACTCTAGTCATCTTTTCTTTAGCATGCTCCGCCTGACCAGTCGGCTTTTCTTCCACCCCTTCCTTTCAATGGAAGTTAATTTCGAGTACATGATTTATCTTGCTGGGCTAACAGCACTGAGGCAGCCCACCTTTTCAAAGGGCTGGCCAGGGAGTGAATTATAGCAGAGTTGTCCAGTGATTGCGTTCCATAGGGAAGGAGAATAGGCAGCCAGTATGTTGCCCCGATGTGGCGCTGGGACCTTTTCAGCAACCGAAGAAAAAAAGATTGGGCCTCTGACCGTGGGGCTGACAGGCAAGCGTTATATCAGCAGACAAAGGCTCGAATACCTGAAAGGATCAGAACTCCATGTACTCCGAGATGTGATGTTGTTTACAACACCATACGCTGACCCTATCCTGAATTTACATGATATCAGTGCAGTGGTCTTTTAACCTTTTCTCATTCTTCTTCCTGCATCTTCACACAGCTATTAGCATACAGAGAATTAGCAACAACCACATTAAATCCACCAACACTTTGAAATCCTTTGCACGCATTCTGCAGCAAGCGTCGCTGAAATGTATAATTTCCCTGCATGCCCTGTATATATCCAGGGGCTCTGTTTGGTTTGGCAATGGGTTTCATTCAGTATCTATTAACATTCAACTTCTATTTGTAAAGGGCATGTACAACCCACTCAAGTACATATTTGGCACAAGCCACAGTCATTTAGTGTTGGTCCAGGAGTACAGCTGGTGCCATCTGGGGCAGGATAATAAGAATCTTTCACAGAGATCTCAGAAGCTGTGTTTTCATACTCCTTGTTCCTTCACTGCCTTATACAAATGGGGGTGGTTTATGAATATGCTCCAGTTTAGAGTCAGCGGCTTGTCCAGAGCCACAAGCTCCAACTGCACCCAGAGGGGATAGCTCCGGCAGCTTTGGGGGTGCCATTCAAACAAGCACCCCAAATCTGCAGGGTCCTGCCTACCAACAGCTAAACAACTTGAAACCCCACCAATTTTTGAGCAGCAAGGAAGATTTCCAGCACTTTCTGGTTTAGTTCTAGAAAACTAGGTATCTCCTTGCTAATAATTCCACTTCCCCTACCAAGAGGGCTGGGATATTCAGAAGTTACAGCTTGTCTGAGGGAGAGAATTTCTCCAACATTATGAGGCTCTGCAGGGTTTAGGGCAAAAGTTTCAGCTGGTTCTTAACACATATCACTGCTCAAGCCAGCGGTGAAAGGAAATTTCTTAGATACAAAAATCACCTCGCGCTGTTGAAAAACCCGAGGCCGGATGACGTGAAGTCTTCTGCATCCACTTATCTGCTTATTTTCCTGTACACCGAGTTATTCTAGATGGTACGCTGCACAATTCTAACGCTTTGCATTGACTCGCAAGAAATAAAAGCCCTTCACGTTCCAGGTGGTACGTCCACGCCAACCCTCCCCAACACAAGCAGCCCGCGTCGGCGGGCCGGCAGAGCAAAGGAGAGCCCGTGCCAGCCCTGCCCGCGCTGGCGACCACCAGCCTGGGCCGCCGACCTCAGCGGGTCTGTTAGCGCGACCCAGGCCAGCCCGCGTGCGATGTGCGCCGGCGTCGGTGTCAGGTCGAAGGGACGGGGGAGCAACTGTGGCCACAAGAAAGTGGCTCATCAGCTACGGACACGGTCCTTAGCATCGAATTATGTGCCTCCAGCGGGTGGGAAACTGGGAAGTCATTTTGTTTCTGGTCGCTACCAGAACATGGATCCTTTCTCAGAAGAGGCTCTCATGCCACACCGCTGCACCACACAAAATTAAGTCGAGAACAGATGTAATGTTCCTTTGATACGAGGACATCCTGATCACCTGGTCAAACCAGCAAGCACTTTGCTCGCTCCTCTCTTTTAACCAGGTAGTTGTTTTCTCAGTACATGCTACCTTTTACGGCTTTCATGGCCCTGTGGAAGGATGCACATCTCTTTTAGCTAGTTTTTTTTTGGATTGGGGGGAAGGCTGATACTGCTTTGAAACAACCAGTGACGTCTTGGAGGGTTCACTGCGAATTTAACATGAATGCAATACTCGGAATTGCTTCCATAAAAACCTGCTCAGCCTTCCCAAAAGCAAACGCTGTCATCTGCCCTACTTGTTACCAATGCAAAATGCAAGCAGCCCCCTCCCAAACATTTAAGAAAGCTTAGATTTCCCTGCATGATTTTTAAAATACTTTTCTCCGCTGACCATGTTACTTGAGCTTTTGTTACGTTCCAGCGGAAAGAAGGGAATTCAGCAAGCTGCATTCCTCTGACAAGCCACCACAACTGTCAAACTTGTGACTGACTGATAGGGATTCTTTACCAAGTGGAAACCTTTGGTTATTTCTCATCCCGTTTGCAATGGTAAAATCGTATGCAGCACTCAATGCAGAACTCGGGTAAAAATATTGTGCTTTTTACAACAAAAAAGAAAAAGATCCGGCTCTTCTCCCCTTGGTACCAGGGTGCCTAGCTGCAGCTGTTAAAGCTGACCCGCTCCCTCAGAGCAGAGTCACATCCAATAACAGTTCTACATGTGAGTTGGCCTGAAAGCAATGTATAATTTTCCTGAATCGCTTTACTAGCCCAGCTCTCAAGAACCTCCCAACAAGAGCTGAAACACGAGCTCTGTTATTCCCTTTTGGTTGGACGCATCATTCACATGATATCGTTTCTATTCTGCAATTGGTGAACAAACAGGAACCCAGACACAAATTCTCGGGGAATTTTTTTTTATGTTCAAATAGAAATGTAAGTTCTGTTACCACAGACACTCGCTGTCCCCAAACACTGCTCCACCTGCAGGGAAGACCGGCTAGTCGGAGAGTCGTTAACAATGAAAGCCAAAGGGCTAAACGCGGCCAGAATCCAAGTGGGCATTTGTGAAAATTATCACCAGTAAATGTTTCTCATCCAGCCAGGATGACGATGTATGTAGCGTGATACATATAATTAAGTATTACACTGGAGAAAGATAAGTTGATAACCAAAACAGGTATTCACCCCTTAATTGTTCTTTGTCCAACTCTCTGGCACCATCCTGGTACTGGTATTTTCTGGCTCGTGAGCAACCATCGCTTACGGGAACAGTAAAAACACAGAGCACCTACAGGGTTATTAGCAGATGTCTGACTTCTTGAAACTTTGCAAATCCTAATCCTTTAAACATCTGCCTGGAGAGTTGTACACGCCTCTTTTCCAACCTCATCCTAACAAAGAAGGGCACGAATTAGCAATTGAAAAAAAATCAACACGTATACACGTGGGGGCAAAAACCATTCCCAGGTTTTACTGACATAAAGTTTGCCAACATTTTATGAAGAGGAAGAGAGAGAACAATATATTTTGTTCTAAGACATGTGCATTTCTATTCTACTGATAAACACCAGCAGGTAAAGACGAAGAAAGTCACCATTGTTAATAAAAGAAATATGTATGTTTAAAAGTTTAAACTGTATGTACCTATACTTGAGTATAAAATTGCTGCTCATTCAGCTTGAGACCATCTTGTGACAGTGAAATGCATCACACAAATTGTAAACACAGCTACTTTTTCACTGGGATTTTGTACTCTGTGGCCTGTGGTTCTCTGGAAGCATATACAAGAAGGAAATTGTATTTGTCGGAGGCAGCGTGCTTAGCTTTGTTTCATTATTCATATGGTTGGATTTCAACAACGTAAGAACAAACTGCAGAGGTGAAGAGGGGAAAAAATAATTAGGAGCGCAACAAAACGCAAGAGCACATTAAGGTGTTAAAAGGGTTGGAAGTGTGAAACCCAAAAAATAAACATTCTGCTTAATATATTAAGGTAATGTTTTGATGTATGCTAACCAAATCAATATTTGAAATCATGGTAAGAGAGCTTGCATTTCCAGCTGGTGTAAGGACATAAAAACTGAACAGATTGTATTTAGAGCAAACCTTACCATTGCGGTGTTCTGCAATATCACAAGTTTGCATTTAGTGGCATATCAATTGTGTTATTCTTTGTTTACGTTAGGATTAACTTTGTGGATTGACACTGAAGAACTGTAAAAAGGGTTTTAAAACCCCTCACTTTTGTGACCTTTTCTTAACCACATTAGCTACTGTAAGCTAACCTGACTAGCACTAAGGACAACCGGATTTTGAGTGCTTTCTTAAGCAGCAGCCACCCAAACGCACTCCTGTTTGGAAGCCGCCTTGCAAGGGCTGTTGAAACAGAACCAGTTGGGACTTTCCCCCATCGCAGGTGTTAGCGTTAAAAAAAAATAAAAAACAAAACAAAGAAAAAAAACCCCACCTCTCCTAAAGAAGCGATGAAAGTACTATTCTCCTTATTCTCCATATGTTGAAAGTATCTCACCACGGTGGACCAGCAGGAAATTAAACATTTTGTGAGAAAACAATCCAAGCAAACAAAGCAAACACAGCTGATGAAACACAAGGTGAGGTTCAGATTAGCTTCTTTCTGACTAAAGAGACCGTCCCCAGACCGACAGGGAAGATGCACGGCGGTGTACGTATTTCAGTGGCTGACGAGCCCATCCTACCCTGCTTAAATTTGGAGGCAGTGGATGAAGTCCAAAACCACAGGAAATTATTTCACCCTCAAAGAAGAAAGGCCACAACTACAGAATGGAGGAGTCCGATGGAGTATGGCTGTCCGGAGCAAAAGATGGCATACAGGGAACGTCCCCGAAGAGATCATCGCAGGGGAAAAAACCAACAGGCTTTCTCAAAGCACGGGACAGACAGAGCACAGTGCCCAGGGGACGAGCATCCTCGTGCTTCTGCTGTGTTTCAGGAGTGTAGGAAGCTCCGTTTCCTTCAGTACATGCCCTTTGTGCTAAGGCACAGTTTATTCACTGGTCCAATTTCGATGTAGCTAGCCTATCCTTAACTGAGCAAAATCACACCGGGCCTGGATCAATCTGAAGTAGCAATGTCCATGAAATATTTTAGCTCAGTTTAAATGGATCCACAGAAAAAAAAAAAACCACTTTGATTAGACCACTCAGATTAGCGCAAATCCCAGTATGAAACACACCCTGAGAAAATGGTTCCTCTACGTGGTAGTACTAGAAATGCCCTCAACCAGATAATAGTATCTTTCGGGCAGCAAGATGACATCCAGAGATCCCT
>VZTV01074667.1:323-15091 GCA_013400875.1 Anhinga rufa | reverse complement strand
CCCCCCCATGCAAGCATTTCCACACAGCACCAGAACAAAAATCCAAACTCAAGTAACAAAATCTGAGTTTTTCCCATGCATGGTGTTATTCACTGTAAGAGTACTTAAATGTGAAGAAAAAGAAGAAAAGGACAGCTTAAACTGTTCAATTTCCATTAGGTCCTTACGGTCAGTTTTATTGTCAGAATTAAAATGACTACACGAACAAAATGCTAGCAACAACCAGGACAAATTTAATAAAGGCTGTGACACATAACCAGAACAGTCCTCTGTGCCATCCAGGGTAAATTTACTGACCATCACCCACTTTATTGCTAGCAGTGAATTACCACTGTTATTTCCTCTGCCTCACAAAAGCAACCTAGTTAATATGGGTCTCTTCACAAAATCAAGGGAGTGCAGGCTGTATATTCTATTCTCTAGCAACATTTTTAGCCCTTTTGAAAAAAACTGCCCTGACTAGTAAAAGAGGAAGAACTTCCCAACAACATGCAGGACTTCCAGAATTTGTTTAAATGCAAAGATTTTCATTTTTAGAGAGCCATAGTCAAATATTTGTATATTTAGAAGAGTTTGATTTCCTAAAGGGAGGAACCCTAGAGCTAAGAACCTCTAGCTGGTCATAGCTGAGAAATCACCTGGTTCAAGCAAAGCTTGTTATTCCCCTGGAGTCAGTAAGAAGCCTTCATACTGAAAGACCCAAGAGTCAAGGTTATCTAAGTCTCTTTTGCAGCTGAGACAGACTGGCATCCAGCCCTGCTGGATGTGGGGCTAATGGGACACAAATGCATATACATGTATACAACTAAAAAGTCAAAAAATCAAATTTTCTGCAGGAAAGACGAGGAAGGTAGTAAGAAAAAAAAGGGGGGGGTATAAAAGTCTTGCAGAAAAAAAGGAATATAAGAAGACATCACTAGTGTAAGCTCAGTACTTAGGGACAAAACGTTTTGGACAACTCTGCCAAGAAGAATTTTCAGAGTGATAAGGTCCTCCCCCCAACCCCAAGTGACAGCTCTGCATCTGGAGTTATCAACACTAGTCCAAACCTTCAGAGCACGTTTCCTTTTCTCACAGCTCAGCCAGCTCAGAGCCAGCACAGCCTCTCGCTGACATCCACGCCGTGTCAGCACGTTATGCTCGTGACTGTGTACAGCAGAGAGCCTTTGCACGTGTGCGCTCCGAGCGAGACCCGAGCGATGGTGAGACTGCAGCGGGAAGAAAATGGATTAATCGGCCCTCACTGGCAAGGTGCCACGTGCTGCCGATGAAAAGCTGCTGCAAGGTAAACAAGGCACAACCTGCACAAAGTGTTCATTGCCCTAAACTGAAAGAACACTTTCAGGCTCTGCCCAACAAAAAAGCTCTCTGCAAAAAGCCTAGGGGTCAAAGTGACACCAAGATAATTAAGCTCATAATCCTCAGGGCAATCACCAACTCCAGAACAGGCCCCTCATTGAGCAGGCTGGTCAACGCACATCATTTAGATATTCTGGTCTTTTCCCCGCAAACTGCAGAGGTCAGGTAACCATAAATGAACCTGGCTTTCATTTAAGTAAACAAACACATGCATAGGTCAATAAAGCATATTTCAAGTTCTGGGATTTATAGAATAAAATTGGGAGAACAGACACACTAAGGATTCAAAGAAATCCCAAATAAACTACTTGTAATTAAAAAATCTCGTGATTTTCAAGCCAAATCTCGTGATTTGTTTGTGGCCTGACTCAGGGTTTTCAGTGCTTGGGGTTGGCAACTCTGACTAAGCAGGGATATGAAATAAGAGCGAGAGTGACTGCCTGCCAGGCTTCTGTTTTCCTGGGACAGAAGACAAAGCAGCTCTGACAATTCCAGCTGGCAATACCATCCAGGCGCTCCTCCAAGGCCAAACATGCTGGGTAAAATCCTCATCAGACACACACAAAAAAAATCCTATCAGAAGCAGTTACTGTGGTTGCTTAATAGCTGTTTTCCAAAGTTCAATATAGCATATACTTTCTTTTTCTTGAAAAGGGGGAGAGTGGGGAGTTGGACCACATTACGGACTAATCCCTTGCCAGATGTCATTAGCGATGAAGTCCCTTAGAAATTACATCAGTATGAAACAAATCAGAAAACAGTGAGTTTCCATTTCCTCCTCATGTCTGGCTAGACAGGGACTTCAAGATCAGCTTTCATCTACAGCCTGGAATCAACCCTCCTCTGCGTCTTGCTTAGTGTGGCATGGGTGTTAAGCAAGTAATTGCAACCATTAAAAAGAAAAATATCTCGCTCACCCCTGCTCCCCGTCCCTGTCAGATACTGACTCTTTCATTAGGCTTCCCTAAAGCTGCTTCAGCACATTGCAGTAGTCTCTCCCTGCTCCCGATGGAGGTAGGTGGCTCCAGCTGGGGCATAACGTCTCCAGCCAGGACCCTTGCATCCTCCTGGGTGACGCAGAGCCCTGAGCCTTCCCCTCTCTGCTGATAATCCCAAGTGTCCCCTCACATCTGGTATCCAGCAAGACAGTCTGGTTGGAGTAGAATCTAATTTCCACCTTCCTGCAACGCTCAAACCTCCCTACCTGCTCACAGCATGATAGAGGAAGAACAGAAGCACAGAAAAGAGGTTCAGCAGAAGGGCCGTGCCGGTTCTTACTGCTTTTGCTTCCCCTATAAAGACAAAAGCATTGCCCATCCTGATATCTGAAAGAGATACATCTTCAGTTCTTTGTGTTTGGACTGACGAAACCAAATAATAGCATAAACTGAGGGTTTTTGTAGAAACTCAGTTCCTGAAACACTTTTCTGAATCGTAAATCTCGGACTGAAGCAGTTTATGTAACGCCACCTATTCACGCTGCCCAAGCTAACCATAACTAACCATTCCATTATAATGAGTCCATTATCCCCTGCTTTATTGTATTTTCTCTTAAAACAGAGATCAAAGATTTGGATCTAGTGGCATCATGCCGATTTCATTTTTATTACTGGCTCCCTAGGTCTATCATAAATATTCATTGGCCATCCTTAATACAGTGCATTGAATTCTGCTCACTGCTATCTCTGGTGCAACTGCAAAGTACAAACAGGGTTGTTGCTCAAACATATTAAATAAAGCAACAGCAAATTTCTGACAGTCAACAACAAAAAACCCCAGAAAACAAAAGAACCCTTTTCCCCTTCCAAGGAAATTCAAAACCAAAGGAGACATTTTCTCTCGCCCCCTCCACGACTGCAGACATTTGGCTGCTGTGGGAATTCAGCTGTGCAGCAGCAGCAGATCTGCTCCCACAGACAGGAGACATTTTTGAAAAGTCCACAGTTGCCACACAGTGGTCTCTGCGATACTGCAGCACTCCTCTGTGTTCACCAGCAAAAATTATAAACGTTACCCAGCAGTGACACAGAAACTGCTCAGAAATGTGGACTCTTCTGTATAGCAACTAATACTTAAAAGGGAGTGGGAGGTGCGTGGGGAGAAACATCCTCCAGGCTCACAGTCAGGAAGAAGGTTTATGCAGTTTTATTCTCCTAACTCCAAAGAAAAACTGCAATGATCCCAAACTTCAGGATGGCTGGAATTTGTTTCTCTCCCTGTACTCATCAGTCACATGTCCCTCTGAAGTCCCCCTTCTCACCTCAGTCTAGCTCCTCCCAGCATCAGACAGGCAGGGTACAAAACCCCCTATTGCACCTATGTGAATTGCTCCTGCTCTAAGAATAAGCACGGTCACAGGCCTCTTGGGATGTCAACTGGATGCTTTAAACAAGCGCCAATCACTAAAATAAGGGTGGCCATGGGAATTATGTTTTTCCTCGTGTTAAGTAACTCTGAGAGCATTAATGCATATCAGACACTTTATATTCTAAGCAAGAACATCTACTCTGTTAAAAACCAAACAATGTGATAGGACACAGAATGCACATTCAAATATTTATCTTCTAATATGACTCCACCATGGAGGTAATACGCTGCTCGTTAAAAAAAGAGATGGAATAGGAATAAATCATCTGAAATAAATGTTTATATTTATGCATATTAATATATCCTCACACAAAACTCCACACACCTGGAGACATGAACCATGTGATAAAACTGCTGACTCATTTTACACATTAACTGACAACATACCTTTGGTCATTACCTAGCCCCTCGCCAATCTAGTATCTGCTAGAACTTCTACTGAATTCCTCAAAATCTTGGCTGCTTTATTCATCGTTTAAAAATATACAAATAAAACCAGACAGAAAGAAAGCCTTGATCCTGATGCCTTCATGTAGAATTTGACTCAAATAGCTATAGTGAGCATGGAATTTAACTTATAGATGAACTGAAGTCTTTAGTGAAATCCATCCCACCTGTATTCAGAACAACAAAACCAAACCCCAACTGTTGTAGTTCACCTACAGGATCCCGATCAGTTCCATGAATTTTGTACCTGAGTGAGGTGAGATGAATCATATTGATAGCTCTGAAGGTTTCATTCGTTAAACAGCTCTCTTCCCCTGCACTCTTTTCCATATTTTTTAAACTAAAAGTAATAGAGAAGGATGCCAAACGGTTTGCAGGCAGTTACGATCTTCTTGCTCATTTGCTGTTCTTAAGGTCAGATCCATAGAAAGGTACTGATATGAAAAACGAAGGGGAAAACAAGGAGCATCCTTATGTCACATACACTGTGTAAAGGGGGCATTCCAGGGCAGAAGTTGGTCATTCGAAGTTCAGAGCAAGGAACAAGCTCCTCCAGTTTGCTACTGTTTTGGCTGATGCTGTCTAAATTAGTATCTACAGAAAAAAATATTTTACAGTATCAGATGTTCCTTTAGAGGAAGGATGATAGATGTGAGAAAGGCAGATGATACAAGTTCCAAAACAATTTATCAAACAGGATTTGGGGCTTAATATTTCTGAAACAAAACTGGATAACAACATACCATATTCTTCAAATTTGATAAATACGAGCTGCTGAGAGGCTACAATATTTCAGAGGAAATGTGTTTACAACCATGTGTTTTTTCAGCCTTGGCATCCTGCCACTAGATTTGTTTGTGACTTGGAGAACAAACAAACAAACAAACAAAAACTAACCAAAGATTTGCAACAAAGAAGAATAAGTACCAGTGCGTGGCCAACACAGTTGTTCACCCAACTGTCACCCGAGCTAAGTACCTTTAAGTCTCTGGAGATAATCTATTTGGATCACAGTGACAGTTAACAATTATACATATAGAAGAGAGGACAAAATCATGAATGCACCCAGTCCTGCAAAGTAGTTAGGCACGTGCTTCGCTCCTCACTGCAGCAGATTAAAGTGCTCTTGCCTTTCGCTCGATCAGGACAGTACACTTCAGAAGAGGTCAGAAGTGCTGTCTCATACCTGTCCTTGGTATATGACTTTCAGTTTAAAGCTCTTGTCCAGGTCAACAAGAGCAACGCACTCTGCCTGAAACTATCCTTGACACAGACCACTATAAGCACCTCACAACTGGCCCAAGTAAAGTGGCTCTGAACAGGCTTCTGAACACTAGCAGGTGACAGTCCAAAGCTGGATCAAATCTCTGAGGCCTGTTACTTACAGAAACAAATATCCCCTTAAAAAAAGAAGTGGTGCTTTTCATATAGCAAGTACTTAGAGGTTTTTGCACTAGCAACAAAATAAATCTATCTATAAATGTCCAAGATTGGAAACCCAGCAAAATACCTGGGGGGTGTCCCCCACAGCGTACAGCAGTATTCTCCTGTAGTCCAGAATAATGCACATTACAGGAGGGATGAGGGATACTGCAAGGATGAGGGATGCTGCTTCAGAAGTCTAGTTGATGCCGCGTGTTAAAGCTCCAGAAATCTGCAGCAGTAACAGCGTGCCTAGTGGCTGATGGCCTGAGGCACTAAGCAGTATGGCTAACAACACCTAGCTAGTACAAACAACAGTATCATATGCCTTGTGGTCTCTTTGCTTAATTATTCCAGCTTGAAGCCTAGAGGGGGGAAAAGTGAAACTGCATTGCTTTGTTTCTCTGTAGGTTTTATTTATTTGGCTTGTAAAATGTCAGCATATGGGTATAATGAGAAATTACCACACTTTAAGGGTCTGACCACATTTAGTGTTTAGTCTTGCATATCTGAAAGCTCTGATGCTCCTGCACTGCAATTACTGGCTCAGAGGATTCACAGCAATAGCAAAGCTTGAATCCTCCACTGCAATGAATCAGCGCAGGCTTTGGTTCTGAACAGACCACCTTCGTGTAAAACATCGCACAGATGGAGGGGTTTGTCCCAGTTGCGTTTGAACTTTCTGCCATACTTCATCACTTAACTGTCACGACAAAGCCCCACAACAGCGGCGTCCTGACCATACCAGAAGTACGTGCCGGTTGCAGCAATCAGGCTGGCACTGCTAGAGGTAATCAAACATTCTTCCTCCCTGCACCTCCAGTCCCCCACAAACTGTAGCTGTTTTCCTAAGGAGAGAGTTTTTAATGCAAGACACTGCAAAAATTACCTTTACCAGCTGAAATGTACAAGTGATTTTTTAAAAAATTCAATATAAACAGCATTGAGCTTAAATGTTCTCCTATAGTATTTCTAACCCCCAGTACCTTACAGCCACGTTAGCTTGGTGAGGAGAACAGCCTATTGAAACCAGGGAAAACAGGCTAGTGTATAGGCATTTTTATAAACGAGCACAAATAAAACAGACAGCAGAAATGGTGAAAAATTAAATGTAATTCTTCAGAATGCCTGCAGTGCCACTAATCCAAAATTTGAGTAGTAACACAAATAAAGGAATTTTGGATCCTGGTCTTCCTCCCATTTAAAATAAGCTTTCTTTTAAGGTATAATACATTCAGCAAGCCCCACATATTCAGAATTATTCTCTTTTTCCCCCTTTTATTTTCACCTACATATGCTATTTATCTGAATGCTGCCTAATTCGCAAATGCAAATAAGTAAAATCATTTGAAAAAATGAGGCTATATAGAATAGAACGCAGTTTAAGTTGAGAATGTCTTTGATTCAAAGAGCTGCAACACTGGGACACTGCAGTGGTTCCCAGCAACATCTCCTGGCTTCTAAGACACACTAAGGCCATTTTTCCCAACAGAAAAAGACCTGCAGCTCCCACTGGTTTCAGCTTGACTGGTAGATCAATACATGCATGGGCTGGGACTATTGCTTTTGACAAACTCATTGGAGTTTTGTCAACAGCTCCACGTGAAAAGAGTCAGGTCTTCTGGCACAAAATGACCAAGAGCCAATAGTGGCCATATCAGGGACTATATCTTACAGGAATAAAATACATCTGTATTTACGGCAAAGCTGTACTATTTTTTCTTGTGTATATTTGGTGCTGTTGCTGAAAACAAAGAGGAGAGGATAGCTTACATTTCATATCTAAGTGGAATGCAGAAGAAATGTTAACATTGCAAAAAAAAAAAAAAGGCTACAATTTGAGTACACTATGGTACCTCTATGATTTTATATCATGAAGCTATTGCAGATGTACAAGAGCAAGACAACATTTTTCATGTTTCCAAAAAAGGCAAAAAGCACAACTACTTATTTCTGGCAATTAAGCAGCTTACACAGTCTTTGTTCTACTGTCGCTTAAAAATGCAGGATTATTTATACTGTAGTTCAACACCTAAAGCAGGAAAAAAGTATAAAGTCTGCGTTCTGCAGCACAAGTAACCCTTACTGAGGGGTTCAATCTATTTATAATAGTGTTTCCCTTAGGAACTACCAGTTGGCAGGGTATACGGGTGTGGATTCTGCCGTATCCTGTAATGCGCTACATCCATTAACACTCTGATCAGCCAATAATGTTACACTAAACTTGTCATATACACACGTTATCAGAGAGAGTATTTTTTTCCCCCAGAGATGGTGACCTCATTTAAGAACAGTTGGGAAACCAGAAGGTTGTTCATGCCCAAGGCATTGACATGCCAGCACCTGGAATGGGTTAAGAAGTTGCTATATGAGCACACCGGTCAAGAGTTCAAAACTTCCTCCAATTCACTAAGGAATGGTTTAATTTAAACTTCTGAACCCTCTTTGAAGCAACTGGGAGGACTCAGCATTATCTTGCTGCCCTGCTGAAAGCGACTGTCCCTACAACAGAGCTGGTGGGCCAGGAGGGCTAAGATTTCACACTGCTCCAGTCATTTGCAAAGTGAACATGCATCAGTGGTCTACATGTCTCAGGTGCTTTTGGAAGTGTTACTCTGATTCAAACCGAGACAGTAGGCCTAGAGGCAGCATTCACACAGAAATCAAACTGAAATCAAGCACTATGTTAAAGGACAAAAAGGATTTGCCTAAAAATTCTAAAATTCTAGACCAAGAGCCTTCTGGTTTTGTAAAATGGATATAAAAATGGCCATCAACAAAAAACCAAACATAGATGGGGCAGATCTAGTCCAACTCTGTCTCTCCTGTTTCTCTTCTTAAACAGTCAGTCCAAAGTAGGCTTTTATTTATACCACAATAACTGCCTGAACAGAGGCAGTGTTGACTTCCTCCACACACTGCTTTACCCAAGTGGTTTAACACTGTTCTGGAAGAGCTTTCTGTAAGAGGGGGGCTATAGATCAAGTTTCATTCCAGTTAGTTACCTAATCAATACAGATAGGGCTAGGACTTCACATAGAACTCCCAGGAGATCGTAATAATCACCCACAATTACTTATGAAAGGCAATCAATGACCAAGAGGTTTTATGTGTCATTTATATACCTTAAATCACACTTCTGAAATTAAACTTTGATTCCTAACACAATTACATGTTGCAGCACTAAGCAAAACAACACACTTGCAGGCACTGCCTCAAAGGCTGACTGCAAGGGCAACCGAGGATGGAGCCAGGAGAGCACGAGCAGCCCTGAAACGCACCAGCAAGGTGAGGTGCAACAAGAGTTGAGACAGGGGACACAGGAAGAGGCATAAAAACAATGCAATAAGCACCTACAGCCATCTTTTCCTCCTGTTCCTTCAATGAAACAGGCTACATTCCAGTGGTCAAATGAAAGATAAAGACAGTAGAAGGCACAGTTCCCAGACCTGGATCTCAACTGTGGGAGGTAGAGGGAAGAGAAAGAGAGAGGAAGAAATTTTATTTCATTATTTATTCCTTGTTTTTCACTGTGGGAAAGTGTGCAGAGACTGAAGGTCTACCATTTCTGTCAAATTTATCACACAAAATACATTATGATGGGTGATGAACACACTCGGGCTTTCTGTCAAAATGTCATGTGTCCCTCTGTAGTTTTGTTCTGGTATTACCATTACATATTTACTAGTATAATTTATTTTAGTATCTGCATTACATAGTTGAAAAACTTTGCAGGCAGTGAGATCACAGTTCAAAAACGTTGGAAACACACACAAGAGGCTATTAATTGCACTAGTTTTACTATTCTGAAGTCCATACCATGAACAATGACTCATAAGAGTAGCAAGCCGGAGAAGCACTTGCAAACTATACAAGCTTGTTTATGCATGTATTTGTTCGCACTGATTCATTACTTTCCTCAGTGTGAAATCTGTGGGACTCAAAAGAAAAGCACGAGGGAGAAATTCTGTTTCCTGAAGAGCTCTTCCACCCACCATGCCCTCCCGAGATGGTGGAGGTCAGGCAGGGGGTCTGCGCATACACCTCCTATGTCCATTCCCGAGAGCCAGAGGCTGGGCTGGCTGGGTGAAGATCCCCTGCATGCCAACGAAGCACGCTCCCTCTGGTGGCTTCCCTCAGCCTCGCTTTATCAGCATCCACAACAGGGTACAAAGAGCAATTAAAACGAGCAAATTTTTTGTTTGCTTGTTTTAAGTCACACAATAAAGCGTTGCTTTTTGTCCTCCCAGTCCTGAGATGATGTTAACTTTTGGTGGGTCTATGTAATTATTTTGGAGAGGTTTGGCATCATCATAGCATGTAGTTACAACAGCAAATTAGTTTTTCCATATGATGCAGTGGCATTATGGACCCAGAAATGTCTTCATTTTGCTGTTGTGCCTTGAGATTTTTTTAATCCTGTCTAGCAGGTTGCTTAGAAGCCTGGGCAATATGTTCCCATGTCCATATGTTGAAATAAAAACAAACAATATACAGTCAAAACAGACACTGTGAATATATCTCATTTCTAATATATGGCTCATCCAGCATAAAAGAGAAAAGAGTGTGTTGGTACTTTCTCACATCATATGACAGGACCAAAACATTTAACTTTAAAAGTAAAAATCTCAAACACCCAGAAATAGGTGTGGGCATCTTAACCACCACAGACTTCATTTTTCTTAAGGTTAGATTGGGGTTAAAAGTGAATCTTATAGATAGTCTACCTGAATAGTGGATAATTTTGCCAGGTACAACAACATGAATAAGCCCTCTTACTTAGACATCTGAAAATATTTGGGTGGAAAAGCCTAAGACAGTGAAACAGTGTGACACTGGGTCCTAATCAATATTTTTTCTCAAGGTAAAGTGAAACCCATGAACATACTTGACTAAGCATGTCAGCTGTGAACAAATGAAACTGACGGCACTGAAAGATGAGAGAATAGCTCTATGATTCATATTTAAGAGTGAATAATACTGAAAGAATTGGGGGAATACTCAGAAATACAGATAAGAGGAAACCACACAAAAGGCACAGGGATCAGGCTCAAAAAGAAGGGACAGCTGACATGTAAATCTGAACCTAGCTACTGATACCCAAAGGCACAGGCAAGATGAAAGGGGCATTTGAAAAAAGTGGTTTTGCAAGAGAAAACTGGGCAATAAGGGGAGAGAGAGGAGTGCAAGAAATAATTAGACACTTACAGAGTACAGACTATGTCACTTCTCCCCAAAACTGGCAGCTCTGCTTAAACATTACATATTCCTGTCACACATTTACAAGCATTAAAAAGTGTGTGGCATACAAGTCTGGCACCACCGGCAGCAGGGAAAAACTGTACACTGGCAATTAAAAACCCCTTTATTTCCAATTGATCTTATGATAGATAAAGGCAGACGTGACATAAGAAGACTAGGCTCCAGAAATACAGGCTACCAATATATAATAATCATATATAGCAATACTCGCTACTGCTAATTCATGTCATCTTCCTTGCCTTGAATCTTGTCAAGTCCCTGATACAAAACTATGTAAGGCAGATAGCTTCTTTTGTTCCAGTCTTACTTTGTGCCTTACCATGTTGATCCTAAGACACCACGTTATCTTTAAAACATGTACAAAATTGAAGTCATGTCAGATTCTGTTACTCTCCTGGAGTCAACATTTTAATACCATGCTATTAGTTCTATATTTAATACTAAAATGGTAGCAGTACCTCTTCCGCAAAGTTAGTTTTCTTGTCAAGCATTTCTCGTAATGTCTGAAGAATTTTAATGCAGAGCTTTTCTTCTTTCTCCATTAGCTTCTTTGTGTGATTAATCAACCTTAAAGTAAAATATTAAACCTTAAAGAGCATTGCACATTGTTGCTAAGCCATACTACAATTTCTTTATGCAAAAATTACCTGTCACTATATTTTTCCTCAAGGAAATATAAGTAGACAAGAGAAATCATAATTAAAAAGGAAATAGGACTTTCAAGGTGTTATGAGGTTTTTGTGTCAATTTGCATATCTTACTGCCCATACAGAAGGCAGAATTCTACATCCACTTTTTACGAGTGCTTCCAGATTAAGATCCAAACTTGCGATTTCATCCTTTCTTTATTTAAAGGTAACCATGTATTTATTTTAACCTTTATTCAAAGGTAACCAGTGTTCACCAGGCATCTTGCAAACTTTAAAAGCTACAACCTTTACACCTTCCAACTTTGATGATTATTATATTTATTATATAATTAGCAAATGGCATCCAGCTTTAAAAGGATCCCCAAAAACCTTACATGGAAGCATTCAGCAGTGCAGATATTTGAATGAAACCTAACCATTGTTTACATTCACACAACAACTTTACAAGACTGTTTCAAGTCAGAAAACGAGGTACATGTCTGACTCCAGCTAAGACCACGATGGGAGTTTGGGTTTCAGTGAGCTTAAGCCAATACCAGAAGTGGCCTTTCTATCTCTGTTCAGAGCAAGTCCTTGCACTGGTTTGCCTCATTGCTGGAGAAGTGTTTGTAAAAACAGAAGGGAGGAGGAAATCTGAAGGCCTTGGACAGGTTTTTTTTCCCATCATTACCGGTGCTGCGTTATAGTGGATAGAACAACGTCCATCAAATTACAGCCTAGGATCAGCATACAGCAAAGGCACTGTGGCCACTGATTTACACTGAAAGATGGCACCATTAATAGTCCTAAATCACAATCAGTCACCAGAAGGAGGGTTGGGAGGGATGACACTGCATGATCTAGACAGTGCTCTGTAACCCGACAGAACTGATTATATTTAGATCACTGCTGAGTTAGTGCGCTAATGCCATCCTTGGCTCAGTGGAGACACTGTGCAGGACTCTCCCACTGTCATCTTCACCAATTTAATGAGCTCTGAGTCCAAAACAACGCAGCTCTCAGACCTACAGTACTAACAATATTTTTAAAGAGTTACACCTTTATCTCGGGATTCCTGCATAGCTCTGCAAAGCATTCCTTTGCCATGGAAGTTAATTAAATAGAACAGAAAACTGTTTATTGCATTACATGGGCCACATCCAGCAGCCCTCAACTTGATTTGATGCTGACTTTGAAAGGAGTTTGGACAGAGGGGGTGGGATAGGACAAGCTCAAAATTTAACTTCATTTTTCCAAACGTATAAAGTATATTGTTATAACACTACCTCTGCAGAATATGCAAAAAGCCAGGGAATCAGGAGAGCTGCCAAATGTGTTCATTTCCCCCAAGTTACCTCTGTTTAAATTATAGTTTCTCAAGGGCAGCGAGGGCATCTCACTTGAGGACTAATAAAAAAATTGCAAGACTATTCCAATGTGCAGACTGCAAATAAAACATCTAATGATTCAAGACCAGGCTGGGGTGCCAGTGAAATGTATTTTTAAAAGAGCTGTTGGCAGTTTAAAATAAAAATCAAAATATTTATTTGCTTTACTGAAAAAAAAAACTAGCCCTGAGCACCCAACCCCACCTCACTATGAATTCTTAAAAATTCTACCAAGAAAAGCCTACGTTTCTGCTGTATCTTTGGAGAAACTTAATAGCAAAAGTAGCCCATTAAGAAAATGGAAGTAGGTTGAGTCTGTTAGTAGTTTTAACAAGCTACTAACATTAAATTTCTAGGCAGGCAAGGCAAGCAACCTCTCTCTCTACTCCACTCCAGACTCCTAAACTGCTGAGAAACGTAAAACATGCAACAAAAGACCTCGGTTTAAGCTTTCAAGATGAACTCAGACACCTACATGCTTAAGTCACTGTTGAAAATCAGAGGTAAGTGCTGTTGAAAATTTTAACTCCCTACCATCTTTTCCAAAGAAGCAAATAGGCCTCTCCTTACACCACTTACTTGGACATGAAAGCACCACATCTTATTCTGGCATCACTCCCCTCGGGAAAAAGAAGTTCTGGACTGTGCAGCACATCAACTAACACCGAGAATTCAGCTTGCATCATGGGAGTGAACTGCTGCTCCAAGGAGGACACTACATCCTAGGGAAAAAGAAGAATGTGATTTGTAACTGTGTCTGGCCAAGAAAACTAGAAGAACATTGCCGCAGAGTTGCACATTACTGTGTGATGGGCTATTTGACCCACTTGTGACAGCCAGCAGCAAGAGCTCATGTTAACCCAGGTGACAGTAAAGCAACCTCACACCTTCATGCCGCTCCTCAAGACGGGAGAAGGGGCTCATTACTATCTACCTTGCTGTTCTCTCTCAAATTTCAACTCTGCAGTAATGCCCACAAAACACTCAGCAGCAGTCAAGATGATGGTGTGCTAGAAAAACACTGCTTATCATACAGGGTGTTAGTGTATCACCCAAGTTGTTGATTCCTGGGTATTTAAGGCTCCTCCATTTGTCTGGGTCCTGCTGTTTTCTTAGTTCATCAGCTCCTGCTGTCACTTAACCACTACATGCACACGGTGATCTCCTCCTTATAGGTATTCTCCAGCAACACAAATCTGACATAATGGCTCCTAAAACCCCCAGTACCTCCTCTGCAGCCAAAACAGGACATGTGACCATGTAAAGGCAGAAAGGAGATCCTTCTCTGTGAACCTTTGGGGAATAGAACATGCTTCCTACCCCTCTGTTGACTTCTGTAGGAGCCGAATTCAGATCATGGATCAGAAGGCCAGATATTGTTGGCATCACTTTGCACAGACACTAGAGAAGAGCCGAGCCCTCTGCTCCCCTCACCTAGAAGCGCAAAGGTCACTGTAATCCAGCACTAAAATTGCAATGAGTCTATCTCTGGTGTTTTCCACATCTGGCACATGTTAGATAAATGCACTGCCACAACTACTGCCCAAGCCATTTGCTACTTTTGTACCTGTAGTTTCTCTATTATATTCCTGTAATCCCAGGCGGGCCCACCAAGAGCTTCTTTAAAACGAGGTCCACTGCGGGCTGACATTCTCCACCCCATGGCTGCCCTCTGCACCATGTTAGAGTGACTCTTCATGAACAAGGTGTTGACCTGGCTGTCCAAATCCACTGGAATTGCAATCCCACGGTTCTTTGCTTTAATAGGAAGAAAAAAGAAGAAATTTACAGTGGCAAAAACTTGAAAATCTTATGAAGATCATGACATGCAAAATCCTGATACTCTTGAAGTTAAGGGGCAGGGGGATCTCTCACTTCAACAGGTTTTAAAACT
>VZTV01074663.1:0-57679 GCA_013400875.1 Anhinga rufa | reverse complement strand
CGACCACACAGGGTCCTGAACTCTCTTCAGAAGAGATGAGCAACAAACCAAAATCTACCAACAGGAAAATGTCCATCTCTCAGGAGTGTTTGTGGGGGGAAATTTAGACTGCTTTCATAGCCCATGGTAGAAGAGAATAACTCAGAGCATATGGATGGATGGATGGCTACCACCTGCCTTCAGAAGTCTACACCACAACCTGGACGTGTGTGCTGTTATGTGCTGAATACAGAGGCAGTTTATGGTACCTAGGTTTGTAAATGAGGTGCCTCCAGACAATATGCAATTCCATCAGTCAGCCTTTCTATCTGCATATCTGTCAAAAGCAAAATGTTTCAAGGCAAACAAACAAGATTTTGCTACGAAAGAAATTTCCCAGCCATTCTGAAAAGCTCAGGAGATGCAATTCTATTTTTCCTCAGCCATATCAGAGAAAGGGAAGATGACTTTGCTTTTTTCTCTGCTCTTTCCTGGTAGACCAAATGGAGGGCTTTTCCTTCTGCCTTATCAGGTACCAAGACTGGTTTATGCAGCATTTCCCATTGTGTTAAAGTTTTCCTCTTCTAAAAGACGATGCAGTGAGCAGAACTGACAGGACTTGTCTGGGCTCTGGTTTGAATATTGGCTGTAATTGGTATGTCTGTCCCTTAGCTCCACCTGTGTTATATGAAGCACTGCAGGTTTGAATTCTTACAATTGTATAATCTGTTTATTTGAGGATGATATTTCTCCCTCAATTTATAATATATTGCTCCTTTTCTCACATGAGTAAAAAAAACCAGGGACTAGATAATTCATTTGACAAATAATAAAGTACATTTTTCCTCCCATAAGATGTTTTGGTTTGATTCACTAGTTTTCTCTCTTCCTCCTGCACTCTGAGGTTACCCTCTGGTGAGATAATCAAGATAGCTAACCAAAGAGATTGAGTCTTAGCAGGAATAGCTGACTTGAAACTTAAGTAGCTAATGCATACAAGCTTGAAAAGATCCAGAAGAGGTTGTAGGGCTGTTCTTTCTGGAATGGGAATTTTGTGGCTGCTGTTAGTAGGAGTTCAGTATGCCATTTACCTGTTCTCTTATCCAGACTTTAGGCTACCCATAAATTCACCTTCTGGTTAAAAAGCATGAGGAGAAAAGACATAATTTTACTCCACCAGCAGCAGTTGTGGGTGACACTGCCTATAGAGCCAAAGCTATCTGGGTTGCCTTCAAACTTGAAGGGTCAGTGCTCAACAAACCCCTCTTGCCCATCCACATTCCTAATGGATCCTGTCTGCATCAATCCTGTCATCTTGAGCACTTCAATGTTTAATCAGCTCCATGGACCTCTTCACAGGGGCCTTGCAGACATTATGGGTTATGGTTTATAACCACTGATACATACTTTCTAGCAGGAAGCAGAAGTTGCTGTTCCAATGGCAGGAGTTATGGAAGGGGGAAACTGTAGGCATTGGTGTCCTCATCTAGGGTTTGCCCTGATTCTAGCTGGTCTTTGAACAGGAGTTCACAGGAAAAGCTAGTTTTTCACATGGGAAAGTCTGCACAAAATCAATTTCTAAACACCTCTCTTGCTGCTGTCTTTGGACTTGCTACAAGAGCCCCAGTGCAGCGGGAATGTGCAGCCAAGGGAGTTTTTGCGTGAAAGGGCAGAGCTGGAATGTAACTGTACTACAGCACCAGGTCACAAAACAGGCAATAAAGATAATTCAGTTAGTGTCTAATTATTGCAGTCAGTTTTGTTCTGTTTTGGAAATATGGTCTGGAAAACATTGCCTTTAATAAAGAAATAAACTTTGTACAAGTAGAGAAGGTTTTTTGGTCTTTTGCATGAAGGCTAGGCAGGCTTTGGCTCTTTTCTCTGGTTTTGGGTGATATTGGCCTCAAATTGCCTTGTTATTCTAATCTGTAGACCAGTGATGATAATGCCCTTACTTTTTAAAGCAGTTTGAGTTCTGCTAATGAGGTATACTGCATAAAGGTTTTATTAGCATTCTTGTTTGTAGAATATTACTATACACGGAGTTGTAGCAATGTGACTTCAGCATATGCAATGTAATTATTTATGCTGTGTATAAATACCGTCAAGGCAATGCTGTCTGTGCTGTGATAAAATGACATTATGTTGCTCTGACATTTACCGAAAAAGCTTCCTTATTCTATATTGCATTTGCTATGTCTCACTGATGTTCTGCTACAAAATGAAAGTAATGGATGAAAGAACAAGAAGGGCATTTTGATTTTATTTTCTTAAAAAATGAGATATATGGTATTAATAGGAGTTTTTCCCTTCAAAGCCAGGCTGCGTATCAGTTGTTATATAGTTGCTGAACTTTTTTGTAGTCATGTTCAAAGGAAAATTATTAGGCAGAAAAGCTATAGGTGAAGAAGATGAAATTTATTTTTCTTGTGGCAGTATGCTTCAAAAATATAATTATTGTTTATCCTTTGTGGTCATCATCAGTGTTTATAAATACAATTACTTTGTTTGCTATCCCTTGACTAATTCTTAAGGCTTAGGCAGTCAACAGTGGAACTAATGTGTTTAACTTTGTATTAATAGGAAACAGAAATTGTCAGTTAAATATTTGATCTTACCCACGCTTGCTAGTGGTATAGTGCTTACTTTACAATAAAACAATCTTCTGAAATCTGTCACTAAATATTAGATGATTCCAGCTGAAAGATGCCTTACAAGGTCATGGTGGATTTCCAAAACAGGTGTGCACCAGCTTAACTAAAGACATTCCTGAAGCTGAAATTTTATTTTTCTCTTTTTGCAGGGATCCCCAGAATTTGTATCCCCCTGAGGTCAGCAATGCAAAGCTTCAGTATGCTGGTTGGGGTCCAAAAGGGCAACAGCTGGTAAGAGAAAGATCAAGTGTGCAAACGAATTTAGACACCATGCTGCTATTGTTTGCAAGTAAAGAAAGAATAACTCTTTATTGACTAGCTTCCTGAAACCTGCATGGTAGCTTCTAGCATCTTTACTGGCATCGTTTTATTATGTAATTTATTTACAAAATTCCCAAATATATAAATTTACTGCAAAGTAATTGTGTCTAAAAATGCAGAGAAAGAACACTTTATGAAAGCTCTTTGAGAGGATGCACCTGCTTCTCCCAGTGTTGGGCATGGGACAGATTATAGACATAATAGACAGTATAATTTAGTTGGCATATCATTGCTTCACAAGGGTACCTTCACACTTGCAAACTTGGCACTAGGAAATTTTAATATTAGCAGCCCTGTATGGAGAATGCATCTCTCTAGAACACAGTTGCCCTGTAGTTATTTCCAAAATGGGCAAAAGTAGAAGTGTATTCTGGAATGTTTTCAGAGCAGACTTTAAAAAAACCCACTTGTCAGGGATTCATTGTGTTTCATGGAGCCTTTCATACTGCAACAATCCTCAAATCTCCACTGTTTTGTCCCTCGGCCACTGCCATCTTAGATTTGCCCATTTTTTAGAGCACGTATTTCCTGGCAAGATCCCTTGGCTTTGTTTCCTGGTGTGATTCCAATATTGAGATTTTGCATATGCCAAACACTCTCTCTCTTTCTAGTGTAACAAGAAAAGAAACAGTGGCAACTTCTTTTTTCATATGGAAATTTTATACCAAAAATGAGCTTTAAAAGCTCATTACCTGAGAAAATGTGGCATATGTCTCCTGTCCCCAGTGCTCTCTTGGGGATTTTTTTTTCTGTTTCTGTGTTCTGTAGATTATTTTCAAATTTTATTATTTAAAAAACAGCAGTGGAAGACATTATCATTGACAGTCTGCAAATCGGGTTGGAGGAAACGTAACAGATACAGGAGTAGGAAAGTCTCTCCTCTGCGCCATCAGGAAAATTGGGTTTGAGAGAGTTAGCGACTCCATAGGAGTGGAGATGCAGCAGCCTTTGCCTTTGCCTCTATGCAAAATTACTTTTGAGGAGCTCTTTTTTTCTTATTGCACATATGTACATGCCCCACTTTCATCATTGGCATGGTTTAACCCCAGCTGGCAACTAAGCCCCACCCAGCCGCTCGCTCACTCCCCTGCCCTGGTGAGATGGGGGTGAGAATCAGAAGAGTAAAAGTGAGAAAACTCGTGGGTTGGGATAAGAACCGTTTAATAGGTAAAGCAAAAGCCGCGCACAAACAAAGCAAAACAAGGCATTCATTCACTCCTTCCCACGAGCAGGCAGGTGTTCAGCCATCTCCAGGAAAGCAGGGCTCCATCACACGTAACGGTTACTTGGGAAGACAAACACCATCACTCCAAATGTCCCCCCCTTCCTTCTTCTTCCCCCAGCTCTATATGCTGATCATGACATCATATGGCATGAGATATCCCTGGGGTCAGTTGGGGTCAGCTGTCCCAGCCGTGTCCCCTCCCAACCCCTTGTGCCCCCCCAGCCGCTCGCTGGTGGGGTGGGTGAGGGGCAGAAAAGGCCTTGGCTCTGTGTAAGCCCTGCTCAGCAGGAACTAAAACATCCCTGTGTTATCAACACTGTTTCCAGTACAAATCCAAAGCACAGCCCCATACTAGCTACTGTGAAGAAAATTAACTCTAGCCCAGCCAAAACGAGCACAATCATGTAACATGTGCCATTTCAAATTCCTTAGTCTGATGCCCAATAGAGCACTGCTGAGTAGTTTGTACCAGTTCACAAGAGATTGGGGTCTGATGCTGACAAAACTCTTTCTTTTATATTAATTTGTGAAGACTGATGTATGCTCGTCATTGCACTTCTGATCAGCTGATAATGTACAATCAGTTGACAACACATAATGTTCAACAAATAGAGACTGCCTTTAGGACATGGCAAAGAAAGCAAAAATAGACCATCATTTTTTTTCTTCACTCTTTGTTGGCTTTTTCTATTTTAAGTCTATCAGACTGAGCTACACAACGTACAGCAAAAGCTACATCTGCTAACTGAAAGCTAATAACGAGTTTTGTTAGTGATTTTCTCCATTTCACAAGTGAATCTTCCTTTCTTTAATACAGTTTTGCTGTAAACTTGTGTACCTTGAGTAACAGCATGTTACTGATTCAAATTCGTGTTAGTTTTACCAGGCTGAATGAGTGTACTTAACTTCCATCTTAGAAAGAAGATTTACCCTTTTTCTTACCAAAGTCAAGATGACCAATTTACTTCCTCCATTGCCTTCTCTACCAAAGTAACATAACTATACAGAAAGGAAAAATATTAATATCAGAATGGACAAATCATATATATACAACAGGACAGTATATACAGTCCAGGAGAAGAAAAGCCTTCTTTACTCCCAGCTTTATCCTTTAGTACTGAAATAACTGATAACACTTTCCACCAATTTTTGTTAAGAAATACACAGTGAAAACTTAATTCCCTAAGACATCAGGTTTAGTAAATGTCCCTTCTGTGGGACACATGGCAGATTTTATTTCTTAAGTAACTTTAAATATTCCTGTTACTATTGAATTCCATATGAATCTTGGAAATATCTTGCAACAGTGGATTTTTTATTCCAAATAAGTAAACCTGTTGGCCTGTAATTCAGCTGTATTCCCTGTTCTTACATTTGGAATCAGGGTAGGTGAGGAGAACCTGACTGTTTTAATTAGGTAGCTTTAAGTGTTATCTTGCATACGTCTAACATATGGGCCTTTTTGCTCTTTTACTTGCCCATCATTTACCTTAAAATAAAATTATAGCTGTAGTTTATAAAATAAGCAGGCTTGTACATGCATCGATATAATCTGTTTATAGCTAATGATCAGCAGAAAGTTGCCAGAGAAAAAAAGCAGCTTTTTAAAAAAATCTCTACAAGCGTTATAAATGAGAGAGAGAAAATGTACAACGCTCACTGTTCTGTATTTTAGGACTAATTGCATTACTCAGAATATAATTGACAGTGAAATTCATGTCTCCTTCTGTGGGGACAACATCAAGAGCAAAGGCAGAGAAAAATTAAAGTCCGTTTAAACTTGATGGTGTGAATGTGTTTGCTAAATGTAGGCTGGGTTGTGTTGCAGGAGAAGGAAGGAAAAAATGTCAAGTGGGATGGAAAGGAGTAACGTGCTGGGAACTATATATCAGCTTCCCTAGTTCTAGGTAGTTACAGGGCAAAACACTTTTCAGAGTATTTTAGGGTGGTCCTAAAACTACACTAAGGTAGGTGAAAATGTGTCAGCTCCAGCGCTGCTCACAGCAGCCCCGCTCTGTGCACAGTCTGCAACCCAACTTCACGCTGCATCTCCCAGGAAGGTGGGAGCACAAGGCGGGTGGGTTTTGCATCACCTTGAAGATATCCCAATTTTCAGGAAATAAAAAGCTTTCCCCATGAAATCTCCTGGTTTGTTCTTTGGCAACACAAAGGAGAGGCAGGGCAGGAGAGTAAGAGGGTTTGGTTCCAAAATTTCTTATTCCCTTTGTAGCTTCTATTTCATCCTTCCTAGGGGAACTTTCAGTTTCTGTGTCTGACCTCTTTCTCTCTTGCATGTCTAATCATTCAAAAAAGAAACAAATCTGAAACAGAAGCAGCCTGAATGATCTGCATTCTTTGAGAATAAAAATAAACAGTGGAACTTTCCCAGGAGCAATTTTCTATTTATCTTGTTTTCTTTTGTCCTTGCTCATTAAATTATATGCCAATTTTTAGATGGTGAACTCCTCAGAGCATGGTTCTTGACTTCTTACTAGCCTGCGGAAAGCCATATGCCAACAGAGCTGTATAAATAATGGCAGATATTGGGTCTGAGAAAATCTATGTTAGAAGATCAGGATGCAAAAAAGCCCTCACTTCTGGTACCTCAGAAAAATGCTTTAGCCTTTCTCAGATCTCAGCCAAAGTCTTAACAAATTAAGTCTTCCAAAGCTGTTAGTATTGGGCCCTTACCAGTATGAGCTCCTGAGTCAACAGAAAGAGAGCCCTTAACTTCAGTGCAAGAGGGAACATGATTCCTAAATGTGGCAGTTATTAAAGGGCTCATTCCTCTCATTTGTCCTGCAACATAAGCCATCATTTATGCCTTTGTAGAATGAGTGAAAAACACTGTTAAATTGGAATAGCAGTGTGATATATTCACTTTTTGTGGGTGTAAATGACTCTGCATGAAGTCTACGAAAAAAATCCTTTCCATGGTGCACCCAACAGCCCAGAGTCCCCCTTAGTATTCGATGGCATCAGCTCACTGGCCTTCAGCATGGTGCTTAATTTTCAGTGAATAAGACGGTATTATCCTCAAACAGTTTGTGTGATACTTTCTAGCAATATGAGGATGCTGGTGGCATGATAGGACTCCAAAAAAGTGTTAGGCTGTACCTTTGCCCTGTTCTGTGTATGCTTATCTTTGTAAAAATCTTCACTTCTCAGATTTCTTCTCTTTTTCTGATCTTGCCATATATGACTCAACAGCTACCCACTTTTGGAGTTTCAATTCTGCCACAAAAAGCTTCTGTTAATTGATCTGATTGGAATATTTTACCAGTTACATCACGTTACATCTTTTAGAGCAAGGTTCTGCCCATGGGCAGAGGGCTCATGTGAAGTTTCCATGGTACATTTGCCCCAATCGTATCTATTCAAAGGTTAATAAGTTACTATGATACTGAACTCAGTTTTCATAAAACTTTTGTGGCTGACAGGCTTGGACCCCTCTATTTATAAAAAAAAAAAAAATAAGTGCAGTCGGAAGAGATTTCCTTTGCTGGTTTGCTTGGTGGCATGGCTGAAGTCAGGGAGTGCTTCAGGAGCAAGAGTCTGTCTACATATCTGTAGCTGAAGTGCTCAAGGAATCCAAAAAACCTGACGTTTTCAGAACGCTTTCATCTAAGTTATCCCAAAATGAGCACATCCAGGTTCAAAATATTTGCTTTAAGGACAAACTAGGTATATATGCGGGCCCTATTGTCAAAAGGAAAGAGCAAGCAGCAGGACTGCTCTAATAACGTGCAGTGAATATTTGCCTGCGTTGACAGCACTAAAGTACAGTTCACAGAAGTTGTTAAACTCCAATTTCAAAAGCAGAACTTCTGCCGAGCTGCTATTTTCCTTTTTCTTTTATTTTAAATCAGAATCTGTAACAGCCCTGACAGATACTAATGATAACAGTGACACATCAGATGCTGGGGGAAGCAGTTCTGCACAACTTTAGAGGCAGCAGTTATAATTCAAAAAAATCTCTCTCATACATCATAGTATTTATTCTTCAGCAAAAAGAAACGGGTTTTTTTGAGGTTCTCCTGGCCAGTCAGTCTTTTACTGCTTCCACTGTTTCTTTAAAGTACCAAAAACATATAGGAAGAGGATTACAGTTGCTGGAAGTTTTGTATGTCCTTGCACTTACTGCAACCCCACAGAATGGTCAAAATGATTTCTCCTACAATCATAGTCAATAAACCTTTACCAGCATCAACTTTTCTGGAGCAGGAACTACCCTTTATTCTTCTAGATTATGCAGCAATCAAGTGTATACTTGGTTCTAAAGTAATAGGAGTTTCAGCAGGTGCAGAAGTTGCATTGAGAAATCTCTATTTCAGTGAAATGCAAATGCCAGGAAAAAAAGGAGGAGTAAGTCTTTCAGCCCCTACCATGTTAGAGGTTTGCAGGTGCTCTCATCAATGAACGTTAGTGCTGGTAAACAGCTTATTGTCATAGATATTACTGTCTAAAAAGTGCAATACAATTTAGAGCAATATTGGAATTCATTAATATATAAAACATTTGAATGATAGATCCTGCTGCACGGGGCCAGAACCTTTCCATCTCATTTGTTGTTATCAGGTATTTTTTTTAACACTGTAGCACAATGTCTTGCTAACTAGGATAGCTAGATGCAAAAAGCTGGTTAAATGATGACACCTGGAACTAAACTAGAGTGACTCCTCTAATTAGGAGGTTTTTCCTTGCCTGAATTCATACCTGTCATGCCAGCTTAGTTCCAGGCAGAAGGGCTGCATAGGTATCAGGTGAGGAGGACCATTTTCAGAGGAGGTACTGAATCATCTGCTGTTGTTCCTAATCCAGCAGGGCTTTTGAACTGCTGTGTGTATAATTGCTGTAGGTCTGTTTGTCTCCACCATTATTTCATAGATTTTTACATCATTATTTTCAAGCTGTTGTTCTCTCACCTTTTCTTTTTGCAATGACATCTGAATCAATATTTAGCTACGGTCTGCTGTATGTAATTATTCTAGCTCGGTTATCTTGCTAGTTGCAAGGGAGAAAAACCCACCCCCCTCCCCACTTCCTAATGTCTATATAAGCTCTATTTAAGCACGGTGGGGGATATTCAGACAGCTTTTTACCTGGTTCCTGCATTCTGGGAAAAGCAAGATGTTCAGGATAATGATGTGCTGTCTCCCCTTCATCCCCTTTACCAGTGTCAGCATATGAATTCTTTAAGGAAACCCCAGTAAGACATATTACACGTACACTGAATACCTGGACAGGTTACTCTGGTTGGGGATTCCTCTTGCCTTCTCCCCTCATTTTATTCAAATAATTCCATTAGAAAAGTGTTGTGTTTGTTTTTTTCCTTTGTTGCTCTGCTTTTTGGTTACATTGGCCACAGTGTCCTATTTATATTTTTGCACATCCTTGTCATTTCCTTTGGCATCAGTAGGCTCGACATGTTCAGTCCTTGTTCACCAAAGGGAAGCTTTGGCACAGTCGGTGTTATGAGCTCTGCTGAGAACAGTTGTGTCCCTTCCCAACTCGGCATTCTTGGTACTGCATTTACATCAGTGGCAAAAGAGCAAGGTATTTAAGATAACTGAAGATGCTACAACAAATGTTACTGAAAGAAGATATAGGTGATTTTACTATAAATAAGATGTTGCTTTTTTTGTGGGCATGAAAGATTTCAGAGGAAAAAATGAAATTTATTATTTGCTGTAGAAGTTTTACTAATAAATCAGAAAAAAAAAGAAGTTATTGCTCTTACATCCAAATAGGAGAGACATAGGTTGATGTAGTGTTTAAAGCATCACCCCTGGGGGTGAGACACTGCCATAGGCTTCCTCTGTGACTTCATATATGTCACTTTGTTCTCTGGTTAAGTTACAGCATGAAGATGACAATATATTCCTACCCTACAGTGGCCTTACAAAATTAATATAGTAAATGTTGTGGACATTCACACTCTGCATTAAGGAAACTGAGTATGTACCTATAAGAAATGTATGTGTTGATGGACTTGCTAGCTTAGAGCGATTCACACCTATACTTGCACTATAAGGCAAGTATTGAATTCTCTTCCTTTATATTCATTATATGCTACTGCAGTCGCACAAAGTGCAAAATTTGTAACAGTGCAACACACTAGGGTATGGTCAGTTCCACTGAAAATAATTACCTCCTATTACAGAGACCTAAAATCATATTCCTTTAATTTCAGTAGTGCTTTATGGATACTGAATGTGTATCCTTTGTTAAGGCACTTTTCATTTCAGAGACCTAACAACTAGAAGTATGTACTTTAGGTCTGTGCATAAGGGCTTTGTCATCTTACAAAACTGTAGTTGGTAGATAATGTCCATTGAAATAAGTGCTTATGAAAAGTGTTGTTCTTGGAAAGCTGCTATTTTGTGCCATGAAAATAGTTACCTTTTCCTTTAGATAGCAGCAGTCATTGGTGAGTGTATGTTTAAGTGACAGATGTTAGGATGCCACAAGCAGGACTAAGCAGTGCCATCTAAGGGACTGTGGAGTAGTTCACCTTCATTTGCAGTGGTGGTCTTTCCTTCCCCAGAAGCCATTCCTCAGAGCCATGAGAAGGCTTCAGGCACAATTCTATTAGCTCTGCTGTTCAGCTGCTGGAATAGATGTTGATGGTTTCTGTTACTAAACATTGTATTAAAGAGGAATAGCTCACTGTCCAAGGTCAGATGTGTATCTTGAGGAAGCCTGAATCCAAGTTGCCAGTTTCTTTATGCTGACAAGTAATCTGCGTGCTCTCCTTAGACAGATATTCTTTCTATAACACAATAAAATATTTAAAATTAAACACTGTATCATTTCACATTAAATAATCTAATTTATAGTGATGCCCTACATAACCATCAGTGATATTAGGTTACAGAATACAAGATAATCCATCAAGCAGAACTGAAAAGTAGAATCAGAGTTCTGTACTAAATGGTACATTTACTGATACATTCTTTAATATAACAAGGCAGTTTTAAATTAAAATAACCCCATTAGAATCCAGGGCAAAGAAGTCCAAGCAGACATGTTTCTCTTTGTTGAGGTGAAATAAATCCTCTTTTTTTTTCCCTGAAGAACAGAAAATAGGACAGTGTATTTTTCTTGAAACATGTATTTTTAAATCTCCAGAATCATGATAATTGCTTATTTGGCTGGACTCTGGCAGATTCTAGGTGTGATTAGAATCCATATGTGTTGTGGAGTAGTCTGCTCACAGAATACAAATGGAAATGCACTGTTTGGTAATGATGCAATGTCAAAAATGTAGAGAAGCTTGTAGAAACCTGCGAAGAATATTAATGCACTTAAGGACTTGAGCTGTCAGAAGCTAGACAAAAAATCCCTTCTGTGCCCAATTTAAAAGGAAAAAAGTTTGGGAATATGTCCCCAGATCACAGAATTTGATCATTATTCCTGTAGCCCATTTTACAGACTTTATCTCGAGTATTGGTTTTGTCAATTTTGGATTGTCTCTAAAGACCTTAAAAACCACAGGATCTTACAAACTCTTCCGCTTTCCAAAGGGAGCCTTCACATTTCTTGGAGAAAAGGTCTCCAGTCTTTACTGAATCCTGTAGACACACCACAAACATAATTTAGTAAGAATCCTAGAAAAACCTTACCTGTTCTTAAGAAGGAATTGTACCTTATAGGCTTTACAGAACATGCTTAATAGCTAAATAATATTACTTGCAGCAGATCCATATTTTCCCTAGACCTTCTTTTGCTGCTGATGTACCTATACGAGCCATTCTTATTGCCCTTCATGTCCCTCACTGTATTCAGCTCCAGGTGAGCTTTGGTTTTCCTAACCCCATCCATGCACAACCAATGTCTCTATATTCCTCCTAGGTCACCTGTCCCTGCCTCTACCTCTTGTATACTCCCTTGTAATGTTCGAGTTGTTTCAGGAGCAATGTGCTCATCCCCACAGGCCTCCTGCCTCCTGGTTTCGTACACATCAGGATGGACCATTCTTAAGCTTGGAGGAGGTGATACTTGAAAATCCAACAACTTTCCTGGACCTTTTTTCTCTCCAGGGATGTATCCCATGGGATTCTTCCGACCAACTCCCTGAACAGGCCAAAGTCTGCTCTCCTGAAATCTAGGGCACAATGCTTTTTGCCATGATCTTTCCTCTCATGATCCTGAACTTCATCACCTCATGGTGTATGCAGCCAAGGCTGTCCCCAGCTTTCACCTTCCCCTGCAGTTTCTTCTTGTTTGAAAATGTGATGTCCCGCGGAGCACCTCCCTTCATCAGCTCCTTGATCACCAGTGTCAGGATGTTGTCATCAATGTCCTCCACAGACCTCCTGGGTTGCTTGTGCCCAAGTTGTTGTCCCTCCAGCAGATAATGATTAAGGTCCTCCATGAGGACCAGGGCATTTGAATGTGAGGTTTCTTCCAGCTGTATGAAGAAAGCCTCATCTACTTTTTCCTGACCAGTCAGTTGGTAGCAGACACCACAACACCATCCACATAGGTCAGGATTAGTGGTCAGACCAATAAGGTCTCATCTGGCGCTTCATGCATCACTGAACTCTGTGCATCTCTGCTGCTCTCTCACATAAAAGGAATCTCCCCCTCCTCGGCATCCCAGCCTGTCCTTCCTAAAGGGCCTGTATTGATCCATCACAGCACTACAGTCGTATGAGCTGTCCCACCACATCTCTATGATCCTATGAGATTGTAGCTCTACAACTGCATGCAAACCTTAATTCCTCCTGTTTATTCCCCATGATGTGTGCACTAGTGTACAGACATAGAGAGGCATCCATTTGTGGTGGTTTCCCAGGAAAAGTGTGAAAGCTCTCCCCATGGAGTTGTGTGCTCAGCTTCTTCTTATTTTTGTGCGCTGTTTGAGGTGGGCCTCCTTTAGCCCTGTTCACCAGAGTCTCTCTTGTCCTTTTCTTGCCAGCCAGGTCTACCACTTCCTTGCCTGACTGTGGGCCATCATCTCCCTCCCCTGGTGTTCTGGGTTTAAAGCTCCCCTCCCAAGGCAGGACAGTGCTCCCAGCCACAGAACCGGGGCACTGAACCTGGTCTGTAGTTGCAGATCTGTCAGCAAAGCAGGATCCTTCCTCACAGTGCCTCTGTTTACCAGCCCAATCAGCTTAAATTCTGCCTCTCCCTCCTTTTATGTAGGGTCTCAGAGAAGATCCTTCAACATCCTTTTTAACACCCCTGATGTTGCAGAGTCTTCTGACCTTCTCCCACTGCTCCTTTAGTTACTCCACCCACGCCCACCTCCTGCAGGCAAGGTGATTGTCTCCCCCAGACCTGGAGAGCCACATCCTCTTTCGGAAGCTCTCAAATGGGGCCTAGACACTGTTCATAGAAATAGAAAATATTACATTATTTGAAGACATGAAGGAATGCTTTTCCATTCTCTCTGACTTCTTAGTCTGTTGATCACGTGCGATGAAAGCAAAACTAAGTTCTTAATGTTTATTTTACAAGAGATATTAGCAATTTCCAAGATATATGGCTAAAATCTGGAAATTTGCACAATTTACAAGTGGTGATTCTTCTGTACTTCCTTTCCTAGATATGCAATCAAAGCCTCTGAAGGCAGCAGATTTTTCATTTGTCTTTTACAGTAACTCTGATGGTTTTCTTTTGCAGAATCAATTACGTTTTCTTTCATTGCATTGATTTCCATGCAGTTAATCTCTTACGCTACTGATATGAGATGCATATAAGCCTTCGATCTCCAATGAGAAGTTATGAATGCTGGTTTTGATGTCTTTATAGATCAGCATGATTCTTACATGATCATTCTTTACTACTGTATTCTCTGGTTTTAGTGGTCCCCTTGGGTGGTTTCAGCTTCCCTGTCCTGAAAGTCTTCCTGCAGAATCATTTTAAAACTGGTGTAGTCCTCACTTTAGTCTAAATGCCACCTTTGCCCATCTCTGGGCAGAGTAAAATTGGATTAAAGTAAGCCTTATCTATTTGCTGAGTACCTTCAGAAACCGCTATGTCTTCTAAATCCTTGGCTTGGTAAGGAGTTAGCTTCTTACTTTGAATTAAAGCAAAGATAAACCCTGGTATGAAAAACTGAAACTGTAGCCTTTTCTGTCAATAATTTGTCAAGATGTGATTCTCTGCAATGTGTTTATCGTGTGGAAAAGTTTCATTGGTTCATCACCAGTTTTAATAATGACATTTTGGTTTTGTAAAGAAAAAAAGTTGATTTAAAAATTCTCTATCTCACTCCTCCATCATAATTGTTATCTGTCTTTCCTGAATTGCAAATATGAACCATTTGATGGAGAGAATGAAAATATTTTGAAGGTTTTTGTCTTACTTCTTTTTTTCCACCTGCTATCAAGCTATATTTAAATGGCAACCAGAAAAGCCTAATTAAAATACTAACTCTTATTATGTAAGCTCACTGGTGAGGAGCAGTTTATGGTTTTATTACCTTTCTTGAAAAACTGATAAGAGTTGGCGTAATCATGTCATAGGCATTAAGAACAACACTCATGACAGAATGCATTAATGGAAGCTATTTGAACATCAAAGTTTGCATTTTATGAGGTACAAAAGAAGAAATTGGCAGAGTATTCATTAAATAATGCATAGTCAACCAGCAATGAGCTTTAGAACTATTTTTAATTGATCACGCATTTTTCTGCTGCATTTGATGTAGAATGATAACTGCAAAATGCCAAGACCTTTCTGGCACAATGCTCATCAGATTTCCTTGGTATCCCAAAGTGAAAACGCAGTTATCATATCTGCTTCAAGATGCCGCATGGACAAGGATGGGCATGCTAATTCTGTGTAGTAAGGACAAGCTTTAACTTGGACAAAACAGCAGGGAATCTTTCTCTCCTTGCAGTTTTTCATTTTCACATTCCTCAGCTTCCAGGTTTCATATGGCAGTAGAAAACAAAAACTGGCTTGAGAAGGGCTATCTCCAAAATATTTGGATGGAATTAGATAGCACTAGAAATAGAAGGGAGAAGGAAGATGTCTTTCTCTGTGTTCATTTCCAGCAAGAGCTTGTTCATGCTCAAAACTATTTGTGTTTATGACTGACATTTCCAAACCCCAGTTACATGCTGTGATTCTGTTACAGACCTCAACCGGTTACTTAGCATATAAATAAAGAAGTAACACTTTTTACTTCCTGGACATATTGGGAAGCTAAATCTGTGTATTTTTCTGAGGCTTTCAGACCAATGTGTTGTGTAACACCATATAAATACATAGATAGTTAATATACAGTTCAGCACAAAACTTTCCTATCATTGACACCCCAAAAAAATGAATAGAAGTTACAAAATTTTAAGGAAGTATCTTACACTGAAAAGATTAAAAAAGAAAAGAAAGTCCTTGATTAAACTGTGGGACTGTTGTGGTGGGCTGACCTGGGCTGGCTACTAGATGCCCACCAAGCTGCTCTATCACTCCCCCTCCTCAATGGGAGTGGGGAAGAAAATACTATGTAAAGGTCGTGGGTTAAGATAAGGACAGGGTGATCACTTAGCAATTACCATCATGGGCAAAACAGAGTCAACTTGGAGAAATTAATTTAATTTATTGCCAGTTGATTGTAACAGACTGGGATAGTGAGAAATAAAACAAAACTAAAAACACTGCCCCTTCTCCCCATCCCTCCCTTCTTCCCGGGCTCAACTTCACTCATGATTTTCTTTACCTTCTCCCCCAAGCGGCATGCGGGGACAGGGAATGAGGGTTGCAGTCAGTTCATCTTTGTCCCTCCTTCCTCCTCACCATCCTTCCTTTCTCCAGCATGGGGCCCCTCCCACAGGAGACAGTCCCTCACAAACTTCATCATGGGCCCTTCCCATGGACTACAGTTCTTCATGAACTTCTCCAGTGTGGGTCCCCCACAGGCCACAGGTCCTGCCAGGAGCCTGCTCCAGCACGGGCTCTCCACAGGCTGCAGCTTGCTCCAGGGCATATCCACCTGCTCCGTCATGGGGTCCTCCACAGGCTGCAAGGTGGATATCTGCTCCAACGTGGACATCCGTGGGCTGCAGGAGGACAACCTGCCTCACCATGGTGGTCTCTGTTCCGGCGCCTGGAGCACCTCCTCCCCCTCCTTCTTCACTCACCTTGGTGTCTGCAGGGCTGTTTCTCTCACATTTTCTCACTTCTCTTTCACATCTGTTGCACAGCATTTCTACCCTTTTATAAATATATTGTCACAGAGGTGCTACCAATGTCACTGGTGGGCTCAGTTTTGATGGGCAGTGGGTCTGTCTTGGAGCCATCTGGAACTGGCTCTGTCTGACACGGGGGCAGTTCCCCGTGTCTTCTCACAGAAGTCACACCTGTAGCCCTCTTTCCCCTGCTGCTACCAAAACCTTGCCATGTAAACCCAATACAAATATTCACATACACTCTTGATTGAAGAGATAATTGACAGAAGTAGGTAGGAACCTTAAATTGCACATAGAATGACTTCAGGCCGTTGAATCCCCATTTATGTACCAGAGTGATGCAGTTCTGCACTATTCAAGGACTGCCTAACCTTAGAGAAGTCTGGATTTACCTCAACTGATTAACTTAATTTGCCCACATATATTCTCATAGGCCTTGTGTGGTGAAATGGGTAGCTGTTGCTTAAGAAATTTGTTGTGATTTGAGTTCAAGGAGAAGAGCCCAAGGACTTGGACATGGTTAGGACTATGAGCAACAGCATCAAGGCAATAGTCATTGAACATACGCTACAGGCCTTCTTTTGGGGCTGTGCCACCCTGCAGCAGGAAGAGGGGCTTTTCAGAGACTTTGAAGGATGTGCATGAGGAAGCCAGAGTCTGGATTATCTGTAGGCCTGGAAGTGAGGATGGTCTCTTCTCCAAGATTTTTTTCACCGTGCATTTTATTTTTTTATTCCCATATTAATCTACTAGATGGTCTAATCTGAATGCATGGTTGTGCTGCCATTAGCCTCAAAGAGCTAATAGACCAGATCTTGAGTGGATGAAGGTATCTGACATTGGCTGTTTGTTGGCTGTTTGTACTCAGTGGAAGTGGTAGATACCTAACTTATATGAACTGCATTGCTTCACTTTATTTATATATTTATTTCTATATTTACATGACCCAGCATACAATAAAAGGTGCTGGAGAATAATGCCCTGAAGTTAGGCAGATCTTATCTTATGTCTTCATTGGTACCTGCATCTCTCTGCTGAGTCTACTTGGCACCTGTCTAAGGCAGAGTAGATCATGCCATCTGCAAAAGGCCCCAGAAAGTCCTGGACGAGAAGAAGTGGTATTGAATCCTACCAATGTACAGTGGCAGATGTACAGGGCAAGATACGCAGAAGAACTATTTTTCTTTATTATTCAGCAAAAGGGATTTTACAGTAGCCATAGGTCTGCCTTTGCAGAAGGAAGTATGAGTTCAAGTAAGTATCATATCAAAGCTGACCATGATTCTGCCAATAAACAGATCAGTTAGACATGCAGTTCATGGCAGGAGAGTGCACATTTTGGTTCTCTTCTCTCCCAGTCTTCACAAGCTTATAATGATCTACCTGATGTGAAATAATTACAGTAAGGATGATTTTATGTTTAAGGAATTGGAATAGAGCTCAAGCTACCCAAGTTTGACTTACGGTTTTGCCAGTCTTGTGTGACATTTCAAATAGGATTTGCCTGCTTAAACCAGGTTCCTAGAGCACCTCAGCTGAATCATGTTAAAAGTATGTGGCCTCTAGAAGCCAGTCTTTGAGAGCAGAGGTTTCCCATATGTCCTGTGTCATATCTGCCAGATGTTTTAGACACATGAAGGGGCTTAAAATGGCTCTAGGTGCCTATGTTTGGGCAACTGAGTCTTGTCTTTGGTGTCCCTGTCTCTCATTTTTTCACATGTTGAATGGGGACAATAGTACTTCTCTGTCTATTAAAATGATATGCTGTTGGGGTAAGGACTGTCTTTCTATGCATTTGTTCAGTATCTACAACAGTGAAGTCCATGGATAATTACCTTTACACACCTTTAGAAGCATTTCTGAGAGATGCACAGAATTATAAAATTAGTCTGTTATTTTATTTATTCTGCCAGAATACTCCCTCAGATAAACTGGTTTGCCGCAAAAGAGTGGACTTCTATACAGGGGGAAAAAATAAAAGGCTTTAACATTAAAAACAGAAAACAATTAAGTACATTAGGTTGGATAAGGAGAGAGGAGCATGCTGTTTTGTAGTTATATTTCCCCACTCACTGAGTCTTCAATTTTGTGGCTAGTTTTTTAAGACTCCAAGGAACTTTTGGCTGATTTGGAATTTAAAAAGGTTTCAAGGCAAGACTTTGTGCCTGTCTATACATGAAGACTGGTTCTTGTTGACCAAACTCTCCATGTTAAATGGCCAAACTTTTTAAGTTAACTACTTTCTAGTAGGTAAATTCTATAAGCTGACCTTCCAGTGTGGAAGACTGCTTTCTAATGTGTAGGAAACATTCACACTTCTACAGTGTGCTAATAATTTAATGTAATAAGCATCTAGGCATTAACTTTATGCTTGGAGATGCTAAATTTGAGTGATGATGTTCATTCAGTTGACATGTCATACATGTTACAAATTATGGGGTAAAAAGAGCATAAACTTAGAATGCCACCTTACAGTTGTAAAGTAAATAGAAGCAGTAAAAATGAAGATTAATTCATACAAATTTATCTTCTCTTAGTCTGTGAAGAAATACGAACTTCACTCACCTCTTTGGCTGGAAGAAAGGTGGGTTGAACAACCATAAAAGAAGTAGTATTCATCTGCTCAAAATAGTTGGTCACTGTGACTTTTGCAGTGGTCTTAAAGATATTACTTTCATTAGATTCCTGAAAAGGTCCCTAAATTAATCCATTCAAAAGTAACAGTATTTTAATTACTGCAGCATAATTACTTAATACCACTCTGGGTCAGTTTGGTAGAGAACATTACTTCAGAAGCCTCTAGGCTGTTGCAAAAACAGTTTAAATGAATCCTCCTTAAATCAGTCAGTGTTCTTAAGGCTTTTGTATGTTTTAAGTGAATTAAGTTTATTTTGCTGTTAGTTTAAACATTTATCTTGCTGGATAAATTTATCTTACTGGATAAATACTTAATCTTTCACTTAAAGTTCTCCTCCTGTCTCAAGCTTGTGGTTGAACCAGTCAGTATTTTTTCTCCAATATTACTTGACTCACACAAGGATATCAAATGTATTAGAAGCGATTGCTTCACACTGTTGCAAAGAGGCAGAGATTTCTTCCCCACACACGAGTTAGGGGTGTGTTGACACCAGAGACTAAAGGGGTTTTACCTATTGCTGAAAGTTTCAAGTGACATCCTGAGCCACGCAAAGCCAACAGCAAAATCCGCATTGATTTTTACTACCCTGGGAGTAAATTAATTATTTTTCTAAAAAAACGTCTATCTTAGTCCCCCAGGACATTCCAGTTATCTTTGTTAAAAAGTATTTCTTCTTTTGAACCTTATTATAACATTCAGCAGGGAGAGAGTGAAGTTCTTGTCTTCCATTACGTCCAGTGGCAAGGAGTTCCACATGTTAATTCTGATTTCAGTGGGAAAAATATTTATATCCACTTTTAAACAGCTTTCCTCTAGGTTTCACTGGTTTCCCTGTTGTTTTGGGAAATGAAAGAATGAAAATGTCCTTTTCCTCTTTTCTGTTTCCTCTCCATTATCTTGTAGAGCTTATGTCTTCCTTGTTATAGAGTTAACAATTTCAGTTTCTTCAATCTATGTAGGGATGTTTCCATTCTTCCTACGTCTTTCATAACATCTTCTCTTTCCTCTGCATTGAATGTGTCCTGATGAAAATGAGAACAGTATTCAATGTGGGGATATCTTCCTGACATATCACAGGTTTATTAGCTCTGCTCGGTGCTGGATTTTATGTGCTATCCATGATAAAAGGCATATATATTGCAAGAATGTCATGGGCAAAATCCTGCTCAGATATGCACACCAAAAGAGACAACACCAGAAATTTTGGGTCTGGTCTTTGTCTCCAGTGCAGAGAGAGACACAAAACTGTGCTTGACCCCTTCTGTTGTCATTTTACATTATTCTAGAACTGCTATGTAAAGCAAGTATAAAATAATGTGAAAGTGATAGCTGTACATTTTTTCATTATTTTGCTATACAAAAATTTCTTATCCTCTAATTAGCTCAAAGGATTCTGATCATTTGATAGAAAGCACTGCTTTGATGTCATAAAACCAAAACAGTAAAAAATATTATATAAGTATCTCATAATATCATCTAATATCTTTCTAACCCAGAATGTGAAATAATCCAAAGACATTTCTTTTTCATGAATAATGGAAGTTCAAAAGCTTTTTTTTAATTTATAAGATACATTACACAGACATCTTCCTTGTGCTGCTTCAGTTATCTTTTATCTTGATTATGGTTGATGTTTTTAGGGTGCAAGGCACTGTAGTTAGGAGGATAATTTTAAATTCTCTATGAGGTGCTGCAGTTTGGCTCTGAATTATATGGAGAGAGTTTGAAGTCAGAGCACTATATTATTTTTCCATTGCAGTTACCAGGCACCTCATGCAGCCCGATTAGTGCAATGAAGCTTTCAAAGACAAAACAGTGAAGACAGAAAACATTGCAATGCTTTACAAAGTGAAGGGCAGGAACAGGTTGTCAATCCACCTTTTTATTTTCCCTGTAAATTAATTTAAAATTTAATACAGTACAAAATATTGCAAAACCTTCATTTGCTGGAAGAAGCTGGGCAAGGGAAGGGTTGCATCACTTGAATAACTCCACTTGATTGTGTACCTGTCACAGAAGAGCCCCCACCCAAGGACCCCCAGCATGTTTAGCTCTTGGACACAAAGATTTGTATTTGTTTGGGCCCAAAGTATCTTATTCTGCTTATTCTTCCTGACTTTTATCATAGAATCATTTAGGTTGGAAAAGACCCTTAAGATCATTGAGTCCAACCATAAACCTATACACTGCCAGTCCACCACTAAACCATGTACCTAAGCACCATGTCTACAGGTCTTTTAAATCCCTCCAGGGATAGTCATTCAACCACTTCCCTGGGCAGCCTGTTGTAATGCTTGACAAGCCTTTTGGTGAAATATTTTTCCTAATATCCAGTCTAAACCTCCCTTGGTGCAACCTGAGGCCATTTCCTCTTGTCCTATCACTTGTTACTAGGGAGAAGAGACCAACACCCACTTCACTACAACCTCCTGTCAGGTAGTTATAGAGAGCCATAATGTCTCCCCTCAGCCTCTCTTTCTCCAGGCTAAACCACCCCAGTTCCCTCAGCTGCTCCTGATCAGACCTGCTCTCCAGACCCTTCACCAGCTTCATTGTCCTTCTCTGGACACGCTCCAGCACCTCAATGTCCTTCTTGTACTGAGGGGCCCAAAACTGAACCCAGGATTCGAGGTGTGGCGTCACCAGTGCTGAGTACAGGGGCACCATCCCTGCCCTGCTCCTGCTGGCCACACTGTTCCTGACACAAGCCAGGGTGCTGCTGGCCTTTATGTACCTTTAATCTTCAATATCCTCCCATATACAGACTAGCTAACACATAAAATTCTTTACTTGGCATCCCTCATCTGTCTCTTCTCTTTACTAAAAATCAAGGTAGGAAAGGAAATGTAGTATCTTTCACAACATATTTTTTTTACTTTCAAAAAATATAAATTGGGTGCAGTTTTTCTTCCTTTAAAAACCCCTGCAGGCTGAAAGGAATAAAAGCAAGCTACAGTTTCAGTCATACTTTTTACCTTTAGGCAAACTCACTATAACTGCTGCCAAAATTAAATTAGAATTTATACTTTCTTCTGGAACCTTTCCAGCTCATCTTTAGGTGAAACACATACCGTAATAGGATGTGAAACAGAAGCTGAAAGCAAATATTTTTCCCAATTCTATGTTTTCATGAGTGTAACATAAGAAATTGCATTCTAGTATCCTTGTAAAGATACCTAACATTTATTTCAATATCTTCAAGTGTATAGAAACCCATCTGTAAATGTCTACTAAATTATATTAATAGTTTGTCTTTCAGTCTAAATGGCTTTCTGATACCCTGCTCAGTACATCTTTGCAGCGTGAATGGAGTTTAAAAATATTTTAAAAACAAGAGTGCTACTTTGAGCAGGTTACAGTTCACTTTGTGGTGAGGAGGGAATAGGATCTGTGTCATCGTCGACAAGAAAACACAGAACAAAGCATTTAACCAGCTGATAAAGACTGATGCTATGGAACAGTATTTTTTTAAATGGCTGGCTAAAGTTTTGCTCACTGATCAGCACCTATACACCTAAATAAACTGCTTGATTCAAAAAAACATTCTCATAGCGGTAGATCAAACACCTCACGTGAAATTATCTTTAAGAAAACCCAGGAGGCTTATTTGGGAGTCTTATGTTAGGCTCCTTTCCTGATAATCTTACATTGAAATTTTTATGATTTATAAGAATTTTATATTTATAAATTCTTCTCCAAGATGGAATTGCCTTTCCACAGACAGCACCAGCTGTGTGAGCAGGTGTTTGCAGAGCAGGCTTAGGTACCCAGCAGTGATCCTTGATGTGGGCCTGCCCTTGCCTTCCAAGGAGCTGCGAGGCCCCATGACATTTTGATCATGTAATCTTTCAGCAAACTGAATCCATGAAATATTTGCAACATGAGGGGAGAGGTTTCCAAAGATGGGCTGGGGATTATGGCAGCTGCTTCCACCCTGGCTTCTGTAGGAAGGTGACCTGGGGACTGGGGCAGGGCAGGAGGTCTAGCACACCCCTTTGGGTCCTTGGAGCATGTGCCTAGGAGCACCTGCTCCCTAGCCAAAACACCAACCTCCTCCTGCTTTGTTTGCCAACGTGCTGCAGTCTATACATAGACTGCCATCTATTCAATAGCACATGTTGTCTTGTTGAATCTGCATTAAAAACTGGATTCAGATTTATTTAATAGTTTGCCAGCTGTTTTAAGGAAGAAACAGCAGCTGGAAACAAGCAAGAAGCCATTTCCAGTAGCCAGTTCAGTCACCACATAGCATCAACATCAGCTCTGCAAACTGCTACTGTGTCCTGGACCACTTTTTCAAAATCCTGAGTGATGGCATTCTTCATTGCATGCCTTCTAACTGCACTGTTCAATTTCTGAAATGAAGACAGGAGCGAGAAAAATAATGCTTGTATCAAAGGACCAAGGCTTCAGTTTGTTGTAAATTAGCATCTTTCTATTAGTTGGTGGCATTGGAAGCAAGCTGTGGAAATCCTTTTTTGACAAAAGACACTATAAAAATGTGATATGTGATTTTGTACTGCCAATTATTGTAAAAGCAAAAAGCAACATTTTATAATGGAGACACTGCTTAATGCTGTTCTCTTTTTCTTTTTCCCTTCAAATCAGATATTTATCTTTGAGAATAACATCTATTACTGTGCCCATGTGGGGAAACAAGCCATCCGAGTGGTCTCCACAGGAAAGGAAGGTGTTATTTTCAATGGGCTCAGCGACTGGCTGTATGAAGGTAGGACATGACATTTAGGGCAGCAGTTAGTTATGAGTTTAACGTACTCCATAGATTTACAAAGCTGGCTGGAATTAGACGTTCAGCATTGCATTTCTGAGGACTGGTAGACTGCGGAGCTGAAAATCTGCTATTCTAACAGTTGTCTGAAGTGCTGGACTGGAAATAATGTGAAATGATGTAAGAATTCTGTTTTCGGGCTGTTTTTCTTTCCCTTAGTCCAAGGGTAATAAATCACCAAGCTTTAATGAACAGAACTGCTTCATTATTTAATGGCACCTGCAATCACTCATAGACGTGCCAGTTTTCAAACCACAGAAAAGGACAGAAATGGGGAGAGAAAGGAGTTTTCTTTTAAAGGAAGAAGCGAAGAAACAGTTTTGCTTGATTGGTTGTTTTCCACAACACTAGGTGGGCCCTGGAAGCTGCCCAGATCTTGCTACCTAAAAATATTCTAAAGCAGACAGGTCCTCACCGTAAATGGCTTCTTTCCCTTGAAAATGGGCCTGATGGGATAGAGGGTCATTGCTGGAGCACTGCTTTACTTTGGTTTTTTCAGCTGGCAAATGGCCGTTGAGGCGTCTGTGAGCAGCTGCTTGCAAAATAATCTCACCTGCTCACTATCTCAGGAAAGGATCCCAGACATCCCCAGTTCTTTTGGGGGATGTTACAGGCTTTTGAGATAATACTTCATCAGAACTAAAATTAAAATATATAGTGTGTGTGTGTGTATATATATATAAAAAACATGCACACAACATGCATCCCTCTGTTGCTGGCTAATGCTGCCAGCAGTTCCTTTTCACAAGGATCCTGGTTTTGAGACCCGGCAGTGTCTCTTTGCTGTGACACAGTTTCCCTCTAAAGTCACACTTTCTCCTGCAGGTCCCAGCACAGTCCCAAACTTTTCTTACCTCTACAGAAAGAAGCATCCAGATACATCTACTAACTCTTCCCTGTTGGCTGCTCCCAGTTGCCTTGAGGCTTAATGGAACAGAATAGGTTGCAAAATGCCATTCACCATTAATTGGTGTAAAAACATGAATCACTCCTTAAATAACTGTTTCACAGCTAAGCTGGGGCTGTTGGACTCAAAAAGGAGGGAATTAAAATCAATTATTTTGTTTGCCACTCCCAGAGAAGCTGGTCCCATAAATCAGTGTACAAACTCATCAAACACAACAGTGGAAAATATCTGATAACCATTTAGATTACTTTTGAGTTTAAATGTGTGTTTATACTGTACCACAGAATACGTGCAAGTGAATGTCCTCCTTGTGAAGCACTTTGTAACCAGAGGAGTGGCTAAGAAGTTACAAAACGCTAATTTTCTTTGATTTTTCTTTATTTATTAATTTGTTGCTGAAGTTGTGGGCAGGCCTGTTTGACTCTGTAGGTCAAATGTGCATATTAGTACCTGTATTTTGCTGATAAACATCATGTAGTACATAAGGTCTTCTCGTAGAGTCTCGCACACAGCACCGTGCTGAGAGGAGTTTGTCAAGCCGGTGAACTCCAAGCACTCCGGCAAGCCCGTGATGACACTTGTTTTGCTGACGCATATTTTTATTCAATTACGGGCCTGCTCAGGCAATTTCTTGGCTGACACTGACTTTCAGGTTTGTCCTTCATAATGAACTTTCTTGTTAACTTTATGTTAATGTACTAGGATAAGAAATTAATGTATGATCAAATACAGTCTGGTAATGCCAAGCCAGGTTGTGTAACCTCTCTGAGCAGCATGTACAGAGTAGGACCACCAAATCTGCTCTTCGCTGGGAGAATGTGTTGCAGAAATTAGGATATAGCATTCCTTTGGAAATGTCACTTTGTGTCCAAGTATAGGTTATAGTGAATTAAAAGTTCTCTTACTTCACAAGCAAGGTGTAGAAGGACCCACAGGAAAACCTGAGATATAAACGTTCCCAACCGATGGGGTGCAGAACCCAAAGTCAAATCCAGAGCTGGAATGTGTTAGCTGAGCTCCTTCTCTTGCACTGCATCATTTGTGCAGTCCTCATGGAGGTAAACGTGGAACTGGAGTCAGGACTGAGGATCGTGGCAGATGCTTGAATGAGCTGTGGGGCCATGGGATCGGATGGATCTGCAGTGTTCAGATGTAAGCTCTCTGCATGCATGGATGGATGGATGGAGCGGAATCCCAGAAGAAATTTGATATTGCATGGTGGTAAATGTGTAAGGACCACTGGGAGATGGATGTCACCTCCCCACTGGAGTCCATGGGAATTCAGGTATCATTGTCTGTGAGGCTGAAGTTTTACCCTGGCAGCAGCTGGGATGCTCTGCTGACACACTATTACCAGCACGTTTATTTTTCCAAATTCTCTCTTTTTCTTGGGTGCCTTCTCTTCAGTGGGATAAACTGGAACAATATTTTACATCCAGACTTACCTGACTGGAATTGCATGAGATCTGGGCAAAGATGGACATTTACCACCTCAGGGCTATTTTTCCTCTTCCCCCATTCCCACTGATGTTTGTAGACGTGTCTTCCCCACCTCCCTAATGGAGTTGGGTGGGATGCTCAGACCCATGTTTGTTTGCACTGCCACCATCTCAGCAAGCTACCAGGATGGATGCTGAGCATACGTAGTAATCTCATTCCATCTGTGCAGCCATCATCAGCAGATAGTCTGCAAAGAAGCTGTGAGAAACACTGAAACAGGATCACAGAGAGTTCAGCGCACTCCTCTTTCCTTGCGTGCTCTTTTTGTTGCTGCAGTTCACCACCTCCGGCAGCAGCAGCCGAGCCTCCCCGCAGCACCTGCTGGGTTACTGTGACAGCTCACGACCTGCTTCTCACTTCTCCTAAATGCAGCACAAAAAAAAAGAAAAAAACTTGGTGCTTTCTATTTGAGGAAAACAATTTTTAAGGTCTTGTATTGTAATCGGCAAGAGCACATCAACAAAAATCCCCTCCACCCTTTCCGAGAGCTGTATGCACAGTGCGCTACGCAGATGGCAGTCCCAGCAGTGCCACCGTTTAGGGTAACTCCTGACACTTCATATGGATGGTAGACCCAGAGGGAACACTTTTCTTCATAACATGATTGCTTTTGTCACGACAGAATAGATGCACTGTACTATTAATCACAGGTTTTTACTAAGTCCGGAAGCAGAGCAGATCTAGAGTAGATTTGACAGGCTTTTTGCCCTGGAAAAATGCAGAAGTTCATTTCAATTCAAGTTAAGCTCTGCTTTTGTAAATCTGCCAAAAGGGAAAAAATTTCTTCAAGGTATTTATGCTGATCTGTAGACTTTTGATAATATAGTGAAAAACATTTCAAATCAATCAGAGCTTAATCTACTTAGTGCATTTAGCTGGAAGGTTATAGATTGATACATAGATTACTGTAACATGAAAGCATAGATTAAACATGTTTTTATTACTAAAATAAGCATTGACAATGTTTTCATAGTCTGACTTATTTTCAGAACTGTGCCTGATAGATGCTTATACTAAAATTGAGTGATATCCTATAAAACAGAGTTTAAAGTTCTGCAGCTGAAACCAGCTAAGCATTTAAATGTATAGCACCAGCAAAGAGTGTTTTATATTTCAGTTTGCTGTATGATCGTTGTTCATTTGAGAATATGTTTTAGCAACAATGAGGCTTAAAGATAATTTTAAAAGTAGTGGTATAGCACGAAGTACTTTCAAAGTGATAGGATAAGAGTATTTATATGTTCTTTATATATATAGTACTTTTATTAAAGTAATGTACATTTTAACAAGTAAAGTGCAGGTAAAATTCATTTAATTTAGGCACTTTGTTACAGTGCTCTTCAACAAAAATGAATTCTGTCATGGTGTAATTAAAGCATCTTCATTTGTTACCCGGCACTTGGAGAGACTTCAGATGTTGTGAGAAAGGGTGGCAGCAAGAGGCTCTGCCAGCTGTCGTCTGTGTGTCCTGCTAAGTGACAAAGAGAAGGTTGCGATGTCCCTGTGTTGCAGTCTGGAATCTCATTGAGTTTGGGATTGTGTGATGCTGAATTCTAGAAATGGGGCAGGAGGACATCCCTCTGTGCTGGCACGATGCTGCCAGGCCGGGGACACCCCAGTAGGGTAATTCAGGGCCCCTTTACGTGGCTCTGCTGAGCAGGACAGGGACCTTTTCTGGGCTGTACTGCTATGAAGTCCTGGTGTGACCTCCTTTGAGCAAGTCTGTGTTCACAGATAGAGGTAGATGACTTCTGGAGTTATGCTCTGCTGCTAAGAGCGTGCTTGGAAATCATGGGGGAGCAGGATGGGACACAGCAGTGTGTGCTCCTGTCACTGGTGGGAGGGGAAGGCAGGCTTTTTACCTATAGATGGGCCTATCCCACCCATAGAGTGGGAAACTGGGGATTTTCCTTGTGTTTTGCTGCATGTGACCTCAGATGTAAGAGTAGTCCCTTAGAAGCTATTTTGCAACATGGTCTGTGGGACACATTTTTGGTTTCTAGGGACTTTGGTTGCAAAAGGAAGAACTGCATGTGAGTTACTCCCTCATCTCATGTCACTGGCCAAGCAATCAGAAGGGTTTGTCCTTTGAGTTTCTAAGTATCATCTCAAAGTGAGCATCCCTGTTCCAGACTTAGTCCTGACACCATGGCTGTGACGTCTCATCTGGACATCTCCTCATCCTCAGGTCAGAGAACCACATCTGGCAGCCAAGCACCAGCCCCAGCTCACATGGCACACATTTAAAACTCTTATGCAATATGAGCTATACGTATCCATCATTTAAAATTGATACTCTGCTCTGTTTAGCTTAATGCACAGCAGTGTTGCTATACTTTATTTTTGGCTAGGGAGCAAGAGGAGGAGTGAAAAAAGACTTTTTCAGCGATGATTCCTATGCCTTATTAATCTTCATTCTGCCTGCGTCTTATGTTATCACCAACAGATCCTCTTATGTGACTTCACAGTGACACCTGGTGGGAGAGGCCAGGATGTTATCATCATTAAGACAATGAAACTGCAGAATTTTTTGCTGCAAGATCGAGTAAAGGTTCCCAGTTTCCTCTCACATACATTTCCCTGAAACTCTCTCTGAGCTTATGGGAACCACACATCCAAACCTCGTGGCTGATTCATGCTAATAGTGGTTCCATTCCTTTTCTAGACTTCATAAAGAGGGGAAAGAGAACACAATAATAAAGAAAAATCTTTTCCATAATTTAATCAGCATCTCACAAAGATCAGAGGGTATATTTAGAACATGTATGGCTGGTCTCAGAAGTACAGTCCCTGGTAGCAGCTGCCAAATCAAACAGCAGTTATTTTGAGCAGTCTCTTTTACACTTATAGTATTTCAAGCAAGTGAAGTAGATATATTTCTTAAGTTTAGAAGTATTAAGACTCTGGAAATGGTCCTAATATTGGGAAAATGCTAGATAAGTCTGCTGAAACAGTGCCTTACCTAATTTGCCCGTGTACTCAATTTTTCGTTGTATAATATGAGAATGCTGAACTTCTGCTTGGAAACAGGAACTTTGATGATCAAATTATACCTGAATTTGAAAAGGGACATTCATAATTAGGCTGCAAGCAACTCCTAAAATCCCTGTTCAGTGTCACCAGAGAAGGAGGTTAGATATCCTAATATTTCACAGTGTAGGGCTAACCTTTCCCAGTAATTAGTAGCTGCAAGACCTGGTGGGGGGGGATGGGATGAGATAAGAATTGGACTGAGTCATCACTGAATTTTTAAGATAGTCTGGATAAATAAATCTCTTGCCAAAAGAATGCTAAAGCCAGGGCTTCAGACAGAAAAAGGGGGCAGCCCTAATGGCACTACAAATGATTCCTTTTTGGCAAGATGTGTGAAGAATCACTGGGACGTGCATCCCAGAGTCCTGAGGGAATTTGCTGATGTAGTTGCTAAGCCACTCTCCATGATATTTGGAAAGTCATGGCAGTCAGGTGAGGTCCCTGGGGACTGGAAGAAGGGGAGCATCGTGCCCATCTTTAAAAAGGGTAAAGGAGGACCCAGGGAACTACCAACCTGTTAGCCTCCCCTCTGTGCCTGGGAAGATCATGGAACAGATCCTTCTAGAAACTATGCTAGGCAACATGGAGGACAGGGAGGTGTTCCTAGGCAGCCAGCATGGCTTCACCAAGGGCAAGTCCTGCCTGACCAACCTAGTGGCCTTCTATGATGGTGTAACTACATCAGTGGACAAAGGAAGAGCTATGGATCCCATCTATCTGGACTTCTGCAAGGCCTTTGAAACAGTCCCCCCCAGCATCCTTCTCTCTGAATTGGGGAGATATGGATTTGATAGGTGGACTGTTCAGTAGATAAGGAACTGGCTGGATGGTCACATCCAGAGGGTAGTGGTGAATGGCTCCATGTCCAGATGGAGACCAGTGATGAGTGGGGTCCCTCAGGGGTCTGCACTGGGACCAGTGCTGTTTAATATCTTCATCAGTGACATAGACAGCGGGATCATGTGCACCCTCAGCAAGTTTGCAGGTGACACCAAGCTGAGCGGGGCAGTTGACATGCCAGAAGGACAGGATGTCATCCAAAGAGACCTGGACAGGCTGGAGAGGTGGGCCTGTGAGAACCTCATGAGGTTCAGCAAGGCCAAGTGCAAGGTCCTGCACCTTGGGTCAGGGCAACCCCTGGTATCAATACAGGCTGGGGGATGAAGGGGTTGAGAGCAGCCCTGCGGAGAAGGACTTGGGGGTACTGGTGCGCAAAAAGCTGCACATGAGCCAGCAATGTGCGCTCGCAGCCCAGAAAGCCAACCGTACCCTGGGCTGCATCAAAAGCAGCGTGGGCAGCAGGTCAAGAGAGGTGATTCTGCCCTTCTACTCTGCTCTGGTGAGACCCCACCTGCAGTGCTGCGTCCAGCTCTGGAGCCCCCAGCACAGACAGGACATGGACCTGCTGGAGCGGGTCCAGAGGCCACGAAGATGATCAGGGGGCTGGAGCACCTCTGCTATGGAGACAGGCTGAGAGAGTTGGGGTTGTTCAGCCTGGAGAAGGGAAGAGGAGGGGAAGAGAAGAGGAGAAGAGAAGGCTGTGGGGAGACCTTATTGCAGCCTTCCAGTACTTAAAGGGGGACTATAGGAAAGATGGGGACAATCTCTTTAGCAAGGCCTGTTGTAACAGTACAAGGGGTGATGGTTTTAAAGTAAAGGAGGGTAGATTTAGACTGGATATAAGGAAAAAAATTTATACAATGAGGGTGGTGAAGCGCTGAAATGGGTTGCCCAGAGAGATAGTGGAGGCCCCATCCCTGGAAATGTTGAAGGTCAGGTTGGACAGGGCTCTGAGCAACCTGCTCTAGTTGAAGATGTCCCTGCTCACTGCAGGGGGGTTGGACTAGATGACTTCTAAAGGTCCCTTCCAACCCAAAGCATTCTATGATTCTATGACAGTGAATACAGATTTTAATTTGTTTTTAAGAACTTTCACATTTTCAGTCACAAAGGAAATATTTCATGGACTTGGATAATTTTGCAGTTCTACATATCTGCTATGGGGTAAAGAGGGGGTAGAGAAACACTTGGAACTGGGAAATGGCCTCAGATAGTGCCACAAATTCACCCCAAGTCTAGAAATCTCTAGTTTGTCTGCAAGTGTGTGCTGGTGTTATTCAGGGCTTTTGCAGAAGCTGCGTGGAATTTGTTTCCTCATTTCTGTGCTTGTTCGGGTGACGTAGCAAAGCCAATGAGGTGCTTCAGTGACATTGTCACCACATTAAAATAGAAAGCTTTCCTCTGTTTTGCATATTGGACATCACTCAGTGTTGCCCATTCAGTACATGCAGCTGTTGTGTAGCACTTGGTGCCGTACAATTCCCAGTTAGCCATTATTTAGCTGCCTATTGAAAATGTAGGTGACTATTTTTGTGCACCTTTATCTGCATGCTCATTTATACCAACTGTGCATAAAATCTGGCTATTTCAGTTGCAGCCAAAATAAGAATGAAGAGCAGCTCTTGGCCTCAGCCGTGTGTTTGAAATGGATATTTCCACTCTACATAATTCTGTTGCAAGGAAGTTGAACTACATGCAACATTATTTTGCCTTATTCATGTTAAAGCAGAGGAAAAGAGAGCCTTAAATTTGACCAGATCATATCATGAAAGGTTTGGTAGAAGTTCCCTCACCTTCTTGCTTTGGCAGAGGTTCCCCTGTCATAGGGAAGGTCACATCATAGAATGCATCACCAGGAACAGGCTTCTGGCCCTTCTCAGTTGGCTAAGGTCAGGGAAAATTGAACCATTTACAGTGAACATTGTGAATACCTGCCTGGAAATCAGCAAGCTCCTGAAAACTTTAAAATGTGCTGTATCTGGACTGGCTTCAAAATCTAGCACTGCACTACGATAAACCTTGCCAGCTCTAGCCCAGTCTTTAACCTTTCCTTTCTGCAGAAGGTCGTTTGCAAGAGGGCTACCAGCCAAACACAACACCTGTCATCCTCTAATTTTTTGGATTGCCATCATTCAGGCTTCAGGATGGCTTTTGGAAGTAAAACAGAATATTATTTACTGTGGTCAGTGATCTCCTTGGGGCAGTGGAAAGAAGCCAGATGTCCATCTTGATGTTGCTGCTCAGCCAGCAGCTGCCAGTATGCTAAGTCAAGAGGTGTTCATCAAGTGAAGTTGTTTGTGTTTGCCCTGAAGCTTGCACTCTTCTTTCACAGAAGTCCTATTAAAAAGTGTATTTCTTCAGGAAGAGCTCTGAGCCTTGATGCTTCTCTTGGTGTCATACTTGGAGGCCAGACCACAATGCTAGCTCAGCTCAGGCCGATAAGGAAAAAGAAAATTCTCCTTTCTAGAATTAGGTACTGTGCTTACAGATATAATGCCAGCCTGGTCACAGTCAGAGGGAAGACTTAAATAAGTCTGAACTGCTTTTATAATATTTTAGGTAGCTTCTTATAGTTCCATGCAGTTGCCTGCAATTCATTCTTTGCTGGATGAAATTGTTTCTTTGCTGGATGAAATCATCTAATCATTGTTGGATGATTTCTGTATACTTGCAGTAATAGTAAAATAAAAATTTCATACTCTGCTGTTGCTAGTATTTTAATCTTTTAAGATAAGGCAACACTTGCCTGCATTGCAACAAATTGTGAGTGACTTGTTCAGGTCTGCTTGGCTATGTGATTAAAGAGATTATTGAAATTTATATGAAGCTTTTCCTGAAAATAGATTTGCAGCCTATATAGCAAACATGAGAGCACAAATTGTGTTCAGTTACAGCAGTTTAAATCCAGACTAAGTCTTTTGATCTCTGCAGGTTTAGTTGAGATGTGCAACTTCACACAAAATTTAACAAGCTGCTGTGGTAGAATCTCTTCTCTTTTCCACTGGTATTTCACTGCCATTGCTTTGCCAGGGATACAGTTAGTCTTCAGTTACCTTATGTGAGAAAAGAGCTACCCAGTTTGCAACCAAATTAAACCCAATTAGTTAGCTACTGTTCTGTTTAAGCAAGAGTACGTGAATAAAAATGAAAAATTGACAAATAGAATATGTAGAACAGTATCAGAGTATGAAAGTAGCACCTGATAGGTATCTGAAAATAGATATTGTATCACTGAGTCAAATATTTCCAAAAAAATGGTATATTAAAAGTTGTATAACAGAGCTGTTATGGTTTTCTGCTTGTACATAAGTTCTATTTCTCTGCATCAAATTCATTATAGTAGCCTTGGGTTAAATACTCTATTGGAGATATGTGTCCCCATTTTCTGACATTTTCTGTATTTTTAATAACTCATTAGTGTACTAGCACTTTAAATACTGCAGAATAGATTTTGAAGTCTGGAATGACTCCATGGAAGGTAATAGTGGTGTTCTGAATCTGCACCAGGGTGCTGAATGCAAGTATCTTGCTGTAATATTCATGCTTTTTGTCCACTGTCAGGGTTGCAAAGGAAATACCTTAAACTGACATTATTCCCGGAAAAAAGATTGTGAATGTTAAAGAGTATTTGCAAATTCACTCAAATTTGAAAGCTATGTTTTTCCTCCATAAAATCATTTCTGTGGTTTAATATGATAAAACACATTTAGGTGATCAGGTTCACTGCGGAAAAAAATGAAAATGCATGATTTCGGTGTTGGTAGAATTGAGCTTGGGGGCTGTGACACACAAGAGTCTTTCAGGCTGTAGAATGTTGTAGAAGATTAAAAGAATTGGGTTAATTTGTACAAAACTATGTACATTAATAGTGGGGGAAAATATATCTGCTAGGGCATGTTGCCCAGGGATACTGTAGGGATCTCTGTCCTCGCAGATTTTTAAGACTGAATTAGACAGATTTGTGTCATAGGTTGTTGAGATAAACATCAATCCTATTTCAGTGCAAGGTGGGGATTAGAAGATTTCCTTGGACTTCTAGACTTACAGTTATATGATTTTTGTATAGTTTTGATGGCTTTTTCTGATCTCTTCGCAGTTAAGACATGTGGCTCTGAGATTACAAAGTCACCGTAAGAGCTTCAGAAGTTACAGAATACCTGTTTTTATATACAATAGGGTAAATACACATAAACTTCTTGTACAAGGTAGGTGTAGGGAATGGAGCTCTCTATCATGATAAATTTCTGTTTGCCTCATTATTCCCCTGAGGGAAACTGGTGATTTTCTTCTGAGGGTGTCCATGAACTTTTTGTTGAAAAACATGTTTTAAAGAAAAAAATCAAACTTAATATTCTTAAAGTGCTGCAATCAAGAAGTGATTAAGAGGACAGAAAGAACAACCAAGTTTAAAGATACCCATAGAAATTTTACGTTAGTGCACATTTCCATCAATTTGACCTGAAGAGTAAATTTCTGTCGTTTTTTTCTTGACACACCAGTTCTTCCCTGGTGCAGCCTTGCTTATGGAAATTCAGGGGCCAGTGCAAAAAGTACAGGTTGTTTAAATAGCTTTCCTCTTTGTCTCGCTGCTCCTTGGCCTGAATGAAGAGTATCTGCAATAAGAAATAAAAAAAGCAAAAATAAATGTACTCTGTCCAAATTAGAACAAGGGACAGCTACATGAAAGGGATGAAAATTCTGCTGAGATATGTGATTCTCACTAGAGAGGTGGCCTATCCATTGTTGTATAAAAGTAGGAAAATCAAGAGAGTAGCAGAAATAATGCCAGAAGTCACCTCATAATTTGTGTGTCAGCTCTCCTAATAAAAAAACAAAACAAAACAAAACAAAAAACTGAAGCACAGTTAAAAAACTACAACTCCAAATCCTAATATCAGTTGGAAACAGTCAGAGCTCAGAGCAGGTCTTTGACTGGAAAAGCAGAGGAGGTAATGACCTGTGAAACGTACAGGGCGAGTTACTGCCAAGGGCTGGCTGGAGCCGAGGGGTGCTCCCACAGAGCGGAAGTCCACTGTTTTCTCCAGCAGAACAGGCAGGAGGTTAAATCTTTGTATGTGAAAAGCAACCTTCAATATTCCTGTCTGTGCTGCATGTGCTTGATGTTGCATGAGGAATGATAACCAACATGCTCAGGTCCTGGCACTGGGAAAACAAGACTTTTTTTTTTTTTTGCACCGGTGTTTCAAGCTGCCAGCTCACCACTGGACAGTCTGGAGGCCTTTAGTACATGAGGGATATGGGTCTTACACTACAAGGTATTTTTCAGATTGGGATAAGGAATCCCAGTGGTGACTACAGTGTTGATATCCACCAGGACATGGAGGTGCCTGTACCTGGATTTTGCTCTGGATCAGGAGAATTGAAGAACTAGGGCGGATCTTTAAAGCAATCAGATTGACATACCAGCACTTTCTAAAAGATAAAGCATCCAGGGATTATATCACCCTCAACACTCATTTAGTTTATGTTGCTATAAGTAACTACCATATGGCGTAGCTTCTGCACCAGCTGTTTTCCAGTCTTCAATGGGTACAGGTCTACAGGGGAAACTATGCCACAGAGTTAACCATAATTAGAAAAGTGGAGGAAAATAGCATATTTTAAAGATGATCTTAAAACTTTTAGATGGGTAAGTAGTAAAACACAAGTGGCCAGGTATGTGTTGGCTGTTGTGTGCCAGGCTGGGGACACCAGCTGCCTGCAAACACAACGTGTCTGCAGCAGGGCAGGTTGCAGAGGTTGCAGCTGCTCCTGGTCTGCAGCGGTGCAAAGTAGCCAGAATGGGACAGCAGGAACCAAATCCAGACAGACAGCAGAAACATTTAATCACGTCCTGGTGTCCTGGGATGCAGGCTGAGGACTGCAGGGACTGAGCAACGTGGTAACTGGTGGGAGATGTTTTCCTTCAAACCCATGGGAGACAATGGCAGGCACTGCTCCGACCTGGCACCCTGCTTCTGCCTCCCTGCAGCCCTCGCCCACATCCACTGTGATTTCTTGGGATCTGGAGGTGGGGTGGTACTTCCAGAGCCGGGTTTCATTGTCTGCCAAGGCAGAGCCAGGCCATAACTACCACAACAGGGTAAGACTGAGGAATAAACCAGTGTTTCTACATCTGCTCAGCTCTGCAGCCTCCAGAGCAACCACTTACGTTTTCCCGAGCCTCTTTGCCTGCTTTCTGCTCTTTCCGTTGCAGACTGGGTTTCCTACTTAGAGAAATATTTCCACAGCATGGCCGGGCCATGTAGAGCTCGATTTGGTTCTGTTCTTCCCAGTTCTTTTCTTCTAAAGGGGTCACAGCCATTTCTGGGTTCACGAGTCATCTTGGTGCTGAATGATCACACTTTCAGCCAGCTTATGCTAGTGGCTTGGCAAGCTATTGTTTGAGTACCAGAAAATTATGATTAGACTACCTTTTTTCTTTTTTTTTTTTTAATTTCTGGATAATGACTGAAGATTTATTGTGCCCTAATCCCCAACTATAAGAAGTTTTAAGACCATGAAAGTTCTCATATGTCACTCTGCACTGGAAAATTTCGGTCTATTGTTTTGAGTCACATCAAACAGCACAGCAACACAAAATGCTGCTAAGAGCTAAATACTGTAATTTATTTTAATTGTTTAAAATTTCAGTCTATTAACAAATTCCTTAATTGTGGATTTTGAAGGAATCCCTTTTCACTTCTAAAGGATTTTTTGAGATTTTAATGAGAGTGGAAGCATCGTATACTACCAAAGCAATCTATCAAGTGCTCTGTGTTTTTATCCACAAAATTTCTTGTGATGTAGCTAGGTCTCCTTGGTGGTTTTGCAACTGTAGTGGCTGTATGGATGTAAGCTACACCAAGAAAACGTTCACTCTTTGGCTCACCTGGTACTAATTATGCAGTGAAGGGCATCCACTGCAGTCTGGCAGGCAGAGTATTTGAATTCCAATCTATTAGCAGAAAAATATTTCCCATAATTCACACAAATGTGCCAGAAAAGTAGATGTAAAATTCACAATTACCATCTCATTTAGTATGTGCAATACCTTCATTTATATTTTAGAATCAGAGCAAAACTATACAACTAAGCAGAAGTTGATACCTCTAACAAATGTACATGTTCCTTTAACTTCTCTGAGTTTTGCTTCAAGATTTTGTTTCTTTTCTGAATGTTTCCACTGACTTATATAGAATGGTGTTCTTGAATATAACCAATTAAGCCTCAGATCTGTGATGCCTGGGCTAGGGACCAGAGAACGATACCTTTCTGCTAAGACCTGATAATAGTTATATTCCAGTCTGAGAAATATCAATGCTTTTTCAAAAATGCAGAAAAAAGGTTTACATCATACTTTAGATCTAGACTCTCTCTACATACTGATTTTAAAATGAAGTAGTAACAGATAGATTTTTTTTTTTTCCCATTTTCTCAGTAGCACAGTCATTTAAAATGGAGACTACAAGTTTGCTCCTTAGTGTGGTTTACAAAGGCCTGATGTCTCATGGATTACCTTTTCTTATGCATCTATGATTCCTTTCCAGGCTGAATCTCTTACTGTTTTTTTTTTTAATTGTTGTTGTTATGTACATATTCCTGATTTTTCTTTTTTGTTTTTCATGTATTATTTTTAAGATGGTTTTAAATAATTTGAGACACTTTTTTTTTTTTTCCCAATTCCAATGAGGCAACAAAAGCAACATAGACTAAAGGAGAGGGATACTGTCTTGGAGGGAAAAAGTTAATACAGAAGGGCATTTGTGCTGGCAAAAAGGAATCATTCCAGAGTGGTCCTCAAAACTTCATTAGACATCAGAAAAACATGCAATATTGCATTAGCTAAAAGAAAAACTCTTATATAACAGCGTTTAATGTCCTTGGAACTGTTGCAGAGTTTATTTGAAAAATAAACCAAACAATACTCTATTGAATTTATAGAGGAAATGGAAAGCAGAAACTCAGAGGACTGTAATTGCCACCTACAAATAAAATCATTAGAGTGAGTAAGAAGTAATGAAGGAGGAAATCAGAGGCAGCTCCCCTCCTTCGCAGGAAGGTGGAAGTTATACTGCCACCATGTGGTAAGACTACGGAGAGCTAGGAGCAGCTATGTCACTGGCAAGAGTCACAGAATAGGAGTGCTGCAGTCAGAAATCTGCATGACTTGCTGGAAAAATATAGTATGCAAACAGCATCCTGATTATAAAGAAGCAATGTGAGATGAAATCCCATTTTGCTTTTGATTAGTGTGTATGGTCGGTTCTTCAGTGGTGTGTTTGTGGTTTTTTTTTTACTTGAATTTTAATTCAAAACTGTGTTACATAAAATATTCAGTGGAAAAGAAAAGTGCACAAAGTGCAGAAAAGAATAAAAAAAGTTCTCTTTTTAAAATGAGGTCATTTATAAGCTTTTATGCATACAAAAATCTATCATTCTGTTGCATATCTTCTTGAAATCATCTCCAAAGTTTCTTCATAAATTTAGATTTATCTCAAATTCTTCTGATAATCCTGGGATACTTCCCAGTTCTATCACATTTAGAAATAAGGTCCTTAGCATTCACAAAGAACTCTTCAGAGCGCACTATATAGAAACATAACTGGTTTTCCAACAGGAACTCTTCCAGTTCTGCCTACAGCAGGATTTGGGATTCACGAAAGTGTGTCAGCTTGTTCTTTCCCCCCCAACTTTGGATCGTAATTCTTCATGGCATGACAACTGGTTGCTGTAGAAATTATTAGTATTTATGAGCATGATTTCACAGCCTGAGTTGGATGCACTTTTCAAAATCCCCTTTTTGATCAGATTAACATTGTCCTCTGAGCTGACCTGCCGCCAAGGAAAGCCAGGTGAGCCTCTCCAGCACAGGCTTCCCAGACCAGGGACTGCTGATGGCCTCACTTTGGAGAGGTCTACCCTGCTCCACTGCAAGGTCCATTTCTTGTACTTCACTATAGTGCGAACATTTCTCTCGTGTCTAAGGTGTATAACATCACTTGCACCAGGTTGTTCAGGTGTCAGTGTAACAAAGTGCTTAAACTTCATGCTAAATACAGTGGTTGCCTTTTTAAAAACAGCTCCCCTCCTTAGCACCCACATGCTTGTAGCTAAAATACAAGAATGAGATTAAATGAACATCACAGATGACGCTCAGTTGTATCTCTTGGTAGATGTCTAATTATGATCTTCACTGAGGCAATTATTCAGTCTTGATCTTAATGCCTTTTGCAACCATCAATTAATAAAACTTCACATAATGTCCTGGTATAACAGGAATTATTAACATCTTTTTAGAAACAGGCAAACTGAGGCACAATTATTGACCTGGTTTTAGATTAAATGAGAGAAATTAGGACACAAAACTGAGGCGAGAGTCTCACCTTGTCCCCTAGACCGAAATAAAATGCAGAGCATTGCACAAAACCCCAGATCTGGCTGTTCTCAGTGCGTTCCTGGGATTGCCTCCAGCACAGACCCCTGGCAGGTCCCCTTCACGTTTGGTCAGAGGGCATGAGGGATGCACGACTGGAGAGATGTGTCTATGTGAGTCACTGTGCAGGAAGACTGGGCTGGTCCCAAGTGATTTCAACAGGAGCAGAAGCCTTTCCAACACATGGGGTACCCCACAAGCAGAAAGCAAACATCTGCTGTTAGAGCTGCTCCAGCTTTGTCAGGCGATTACTTCTGTTCTGCATTGTAGAGAGGCTGATGGACTCTTCCCTGACTTGCAAATCCCAGAAAATAGTAGCAAATCACTTGCGACCTTCCCTTTTTACACACATGACTCACAAGCGTTTGCCTCCTACATTAGTTTTGCTTTTCCTCAAAGTTGAGTCATTGTCTTCTATTTGATTTAACAACAATAGCAGCAAAAAAACCCAAAAAAAACAGCATCGGTTGCTACTGCGTAAGACTAGATCAAAAGCAATTCTTTAAAGGAGGCTTTCAAGATAGCTAGATTAAAGATTTGGGAAACTGGTAAGAAATAGAACTGAAGAAAAACAGCTCCTAAAAGCAAAACATTATGTTTTCATGCTATTGTGCTTTTAAAATTGAAGGTGACAGTCTGAAAACAGACATCAAAATAAATCTTACTTGATGGGAATTATCTGGAGATCATTGTATTTATTGCATTTGTTTTGATTTTTCCAGTCTCTGCCTCAGACTGTAGACACAGAGATGACTTAAAAGATTCAATATCTCATTTTAAAAATTAAACTTCACTTGATTATTGAATTGACCCATACTAACCCAGAGACTGTTATGTGTTATTCTGGAGTATCACCAGCAGGCTAGAAATCGTGAGAATAGGACAGGAGGTAAGAGCTGTGTCCCCAATAGCTTAACGATTTCAGGTGTGATAACTGAGGCTGTGCTGCCCCTCGGAGGCACGGCACAACGTTGCAGCACATGAGGAGGGAAAGGATTAATTATGGTGCTTTAAAATTATCTTGTTTTTTTCTCTCCCTCCTCTCTACTGATCTACCCCCAACACCCTGTGTATTGCCTGAAGGTCTATATGTGTGCAGGCTCTTGATAAGGGTCTAAAAGCCCTGTGATTTAGTACATCTTGCCCAGATTGTATCATGAGCAATGATACCCTGGAGAAATCATTTTTCCAGCCAAATGTAAATATTTTAGGATCCTTTCTTGCTTCTTGGCTCTCTTCCCTAATTTTTGGCATCAGGAACAACTGTGGAGGTATCATCAACTACTGATGATAAAAATAAACTGGTGGGATAGGAGGGTCAGGAGAAGCCTCAGGGATTTGATGTAGTTATTGTCCAGCACTATGGAGCACGGAGCAGTTTGGAAATTTCCCTGTGGATCTCCCCATTTTAGCCAGGTCTGTAACTGAAGCTGCTGCTCTGGCTCATGGGTACCTGTATTGGGTTTGCGTGGCAAGGTTTAGGTAGTGGGGGGGCTACAGGGGTGGCTTCTGTGAGAAGCTGCCAGAAGCTTCCCCCGTGTCTGATAGAGCCAGTGCCAGCCAGCTCCAAGATGAACCCACTGCTGGCCAAGGCTGAGCCCATCAGCGACGGCAGTAGCGCCTCTGGGATAACATATTTAAGAGGGGAAAAAACTCTGCAACTGCAGCCAGAGAGAGGAGTCAGAATATGTGAGACGAACAACCCTGCAGACACCAAGGTCAGTGAAGGGGGAGGAGGCGCTCCAGGCGCTGGAGCAGAGATTCCCCTGCAGCCCATGGTGAAGACCATGGTGAGGCAGGCTGTCCCCCTGCAGCCCATGGAGGTTAACAGCGGTGCAGATATCCACCTGCAGCCCGTGGAGGAGCCCACGCTGGAGCAGCTGGATGCCTGAAGGAGGTTGTGACCCTGTGGGAAACCTGCACTAGAACAGGCTCCTGGCAGGACCTGTGGACCCATGGAGAGAGGAGCCCAGGCTGGAGCAGGTTTGCTGGCAGGACTTGTGACCCTGTGGGGGACCCACTCTGGAGCAGTCTGTTCCTGAAGGGCTGCACCCCATGGGAAGGACTCACGCTGGAGAAGTCCATGGAGGACTGTCTCCCATGGGAGGGACCTCGTGCTGGAGCAGGGGAAGAGTGTGAGGAGTACTCCCATGAGGAGGAAGGAGCAGCAGAGACAACGTGTGATGAACTGACCGCAACCCCCATTCCCTGTCCCCCTGTGCCGCTCGAGGAGAGGAGGTAGAGAATTCGGGAGTAAAGTTGAGCCTGGGAAGAAGGGAGGGGTGGGGGGAAGGTTTTTTTAAGATTTGGCTTTATTTCTCATTATCCTACTCTGATCTGATTGGTAATAAATTAAAATTATTTCCCCAAGTTGAATCTGTTTTGCCTGTGACAGTAATTGCTAGGTGATCTCTCCGGGTCCTTATCTTGATCTACGAGCCTTTCATCATATTTTCTCTCCCTGTCCAGCTGAGGAGAGGAGTGATGGGGTAGCTTTGGTGGGCACCTGGCATCCAGCCAGGGTCAACCCACCACAGTACCATTGATAAACACCAGACCTGGAGCAGCAGTGGGAGAAGTTGGCATCCTTCTGCTTATACAGCTCAAGTGACAAACAAGACGTTCACTTCTGCCTACTCATGAACTCAACGTTCTTTGAAAAAACCCTTTCTTGGGAATGCTGGGCTCAGTTAAAATGTTATGTTGTTTCAGTAGGAATACCACAAGTCTGCATATGGGGCATCTCTTGTTTAAGAGCCTACCTGTGAATTTTGGGCATCTGATTTTGACCCTGCTAGTGAGAATAATTTGAACTGGATGCTGACCTGGCAAATAGCAAACCAAAAAAGCCTGGCATGCATCAGAGATGTTTCAGTGCTTTTGTGAGATTTAAAGTTACGCAAGGCAGAATAATAACCCCAAAAAGGAGAAAAGATAACTTTAACAGGGTTGTTCTGGCTCTGTTAGCAGAGAGCATGCGGTGCCAGATGAGAGGTGGGAGTAGTAAGACAGAAATGCAGACGTAACAACAATTTTCTTCTAGCGTGAACTGCCATTTGGAAGTGTTCAAGTACATGATCTACTCATTACCAAGGCCCAAGATTATCTTTAATGAGCAGACCACACAGCACAATGCTGCTGAATGGTGCCTCAGCCTGAAGGGAGGTTGCAGGAAGAGTGGAGAAGACAAGAGGTATGTTTTCTTCCATCCCACTGAGTCTTCAAAAGGGCCACTGCAGAATCCAGTTCTGGCACAGCTCCTTTCCCTGGCAGAGCAGGAGAGTGGCAACGTGATGGATGTAGCCACGTTGCTCAAAGCCCAAGTACCATCTGTGACTAAGCATATTAGGGTTAAAACAACCAACCTTTCTGTTCCCAGAACTGATGTTCTCCTGTATGTATTATTTGCTTGCAGTGTACAGAAATTACAAATGCAAGTCCACTGAGTGCATGGTAGTAAACAGCAGATCACAAAGCATTTGTCTTTGGTTCCAGAAAAATAACATTCCTGGGACATCCAGAGACTGTTCCTGACCAGCTCTGTCCCATGCTTGACCTGTTCTCCTCTAGGAGAAAGTATGTGTTTGAAAGCACAGCTGAGCTATGGTTTAGAGGACAAACTAGCCTTTTGCCTTCAATGCAACAGCTAAAATGTGCCTGAAGATCAAGAGTCACTCCTCATATCTGACTTTACCTTTTTTTAAGCTTGTAGTTTAGTTTAGTGGATACAGTGTGCACTTTGCTGACCACTTGAAAAAGGAAAGAAAGCATAAAACAGTTGCTTAACTGCACAGTTTTCCTGGGCAAATGTCTATTTTTGGTTTCAAGTAGAAAACAATGAATCATGCAGTGCATTCATAGGTACGAAAGGAATGGATTTGGCTCCTTTGAACACGTAAGTCCTTAGTGGACAACAATAACACTGTTACATTTCTTTATAATATATTGAAAAACAAGAACTGGATTCTTAGTTAGTATGTATGAATAGATGCATCCATCCTGGTATGGATTTGGACTTAAAACTGCACTAAGATATCTCTCTGAGTACACAAGGCACAGAAAAAATAATTTACAGTCAATTAGTCAACCAGGCAGTTGCATTTATAGAAGTATATCATAGTCCCTTTTTCAGTTAGTGAATGCAGATCTGCAAAACAGAAACCAGACATCCTGTTAGCACTCTTTACAGAAACGCTCTTCACACTGTAAAATAATAAAAATCTGTGTAATCATGATGTAACCACGCTTTGAGTATTTTCACATACTGGTGGTGGGCTAAGCCCGATGAAGATGAAGCCTCACACCTAACGTGCCAACAATGCAATTGGGGTTTATAGTCACAGACTGGAGCACAAAATCTTCAGGAGTTGGAGGAAATGACAGAGAAATACTGAAGAAGCCCAAAGAGTAAATCACAGCCTCCCTCTCTGATGGACATTCCCACATGCGAGTCTCTGTCCCCGCAGGAGCAGGGCAGAGTTCCCACCTCGGGGACTGCCACAGCCATGAGCCATCAGTGGGAAGGGACGTTCAGCCAACCCGGAGCTGCTGTGTTTTCCACGGGGAAAGTTACCATGAGAAGATGAAAGGCATCCAAGGAAGCCTTAGAAAGAAAGGACAATATATATTAAAATTGGCATCTCTGAGTGTAACCCACATCCAAATACTCCAGGGATAACATGACTTAGAAAATTGCTTTTGTTAGTGATAAAGAATAAAGGGCAAGGTGCACAACTCAGCATTTCTGGTCCTACTCAGCAAGGATGATCATATTTTCTTTGCAATTTGATAATGTTTGCCACCTGAACATTTTGAGGCATTTCAAAACATATGTTTCATAGTCTGGTGGTGGGAAAGCACTTGCCAGCTGTGTATGTCCTGTGACCTGGCTGTGCCTAGTGCTGAGCAAACACCCCACAAAACCAGACCCAGTCCCCAGACTGCTGCAGGGAATAATGAGATATTGGTCAGCTGTGAGCTCAACACAGCAGCTCTGCTAACATCGTGGATGTCACGGTAGAAATATACTGGCAGAAAAAGGAGCTGCTATAATGAGTCCTTTTTATGTGGGAATTGTCCTCGATACTAAATAGGAGTGTTTAAGGGTAGAGCAGGCTATGAAGGCCTTGGAAATGAAGATTAGTCTACGTTAGATATTGTGAACTGTTAGGTAGATAAAAACGGAACCATCTCCATCCTGCCAATAAATGCAATAGATAAAGAAGGGAAAGGGGGAGGGCATTTTATTCCAAAGCCAGTCTTAATCAGCAAAAAACAGCAGACAAAATTATCTTTGGTAGATGGGGATTTGTGGGGTATGGGTTACATTTATTATCTGGTAGGTTATAAGCTTTATTATAATTTCCGGTATTTGCCTGCTACATCCTAAGGAACAATATGAGCTGGATCTAGTGCATGTCATTTATAACTCTGTGCATGTCATTTATATGGTAATGGGGGAGTTTCCCTCATCCCCAGCGATTTCTGCAAAATTCTACATGCTGGCTCTCAGTGTATTTAGCTTACTCCAGTGTAAATTAAAATGCACATTCATGATCTTTGAACAAAGCGGGCAAAGATAATTAGTAATTTGATACTGTTCTGTACAATGCAATTCAAAGTAATACTTATAATTTGCAGTTAATTAATCAGGGGTTTTTTTCCTTAAAATTCTTAATTGCCTTTCTGTGATATTCATTTTTAATAAGTTTTTTTCCTACTAGTTTTAGATCCAATTATGCAGACAATTTTCTTTTACTCGTACTGCATGGCTCCATGTGTGCATTTAGATGTACATTTCTCTATGCATTTTGGTATTCTTTTTCAGAAATTTTTATGTGCTAGTTTATGGATGGGTTTTTGTCAGCTGAAATTAAAAAAGTTGAAAATAATGGAATCAGTGTACAACTATGAGAAACAAGGTACAACAGGGAATAGAAAACTCAAATCAATGCAACAAAATTAAAAAAAGAAATCTAAATCTCTGGATTTCCGTTGCCACTATGAATAGCTAACCTCATCTGGTATTTAATTCACTATCCAACTAAAACTCTCATTAGAAGACTCTAATTATTGTAACTTTAAAGTAAAACCAGCAGTTGTTAGAGACACAAACTTAGGACCCTCCAAGGAAATTAAAATGGTCATAAATTCAAAAATAAAAATGTTAGTGAATATAGACAGATGTGGGGTTAGTGCCTCTGATGAGAACCATGTCATGGACCAGACCTTTGCTGGGCAAGGCGCTGAGCACTCCGTGCCTGATAAATCCCAGCATCTCCCCTCCCGTGAGCAAGAGCTGGGTGATGCTCTTTATGGCCTCAAGCTGCATCAGGGGAGGTTTAGATTGGATATTAGGAAAAATTTCTTTACTGAAAGAGTGGTCAGGCACTGGAATGGGCTGCCCAGAGAGGTGGTGGAGTCACCATCCCTGGAGGCGTTCAAAAACCATGTCGGCGTGGCACTTCAGGGCATGGTTTAGGAAGCGTGGTGGTGTTGGGTTGGCAGTTGGACTTGATGATCCTAGAGGTCTTTTCCAACCTTAATGATTCTATGCCACCTTGCTCACCCTGCCAGTGCCCTTTCAGGCCCCTTGAAGGTCTTCTTACTCTTTGTGCTCTGCAAATATGGAGGGAAACACAGTGTCTTTCCTTCCACCCCCTTCCACCTCACTAGAAGAGAAGGTGTGTTTCCCTAATTTGTCTGTCCTTGTCTGCGCATGTGCTCATTGCTTTAATATAAAGGGCTTTTAAGTGGTTGTTGCAGAAATGTTCTTCACTGCAAACTGATTTATGCTTTGCCAGCATTTCCCTGTTGGGCATTCTGCATGCACAAAGCATTGGGGTTTATTTACTATCTCATTTATGGGAGTTTCTGGGCTGTGGACGTCAGTCGGAGATACACAGACTTGGTGCCCCTGCCCTAGGTGCAGGGTACCACGTGCTTTCCCTCTTGTCGTAGTGCAGCTGGAGACATCACCTGTACCCAAAGGATCTCTAACTATCTTCTGGGCATTAGTGGGGTTTAGCTTGAGGTCTGCGGCTCCCTGGAGGGAGGTGGGGTAATTCCAAGTGGTCCAAGGAAGGTCATGGAAGCATTTGTCAGTAGGTTTAGAATTGCTACGCAGTAGTCCACAGCTCAAAAATACCAAAAGAAAAGTATTTCCTTGTAGTAGAGATAAGAGAGATTTTGATGGGTGGACTTTATCATACAGGTATGTTTGCCTTTTCTGTGAGCTTACTTGAGTCCATAGTGGAGGTTCTTCAAGACTTGCACCTAGGAAGAACAGAATTTCTTTTCAACATGCACCACTGTGATAAACACAGCCAAACCACACTGATCCATCAGTAGCATAACCTTATTATATGCCATTACCTTTATTAATAATAAATGTTTCTGTTATTTTAACGAGTATTTTTCTGAAATATTGCTATAAGCTAATTTAGATTCTGGTTTTATCCTGCTCTCCTTGTTATTATTCCTAGGTAACTCTATTGATCTCAGTAGTTCCTCTGATTATTCAGTACTGTAAAATCAGATTCATCCTCTGAGTCATTATTGTGCTAAATCTCTCAGTTAGCCAGATCCTGAATCACTGTTCAGGTTGAAACCTCCGGGAATATTGCCATAGTAGGGCAATATGAATTCTGAGTGGGTTTTTAATGGCTGTTCAATGACTGTAGCAGTTCAAACTGGGTAAGAAATTTGGAGCTAAACTAAATTCAGTCAATGTGCTATAGTTCCCATTTTATAAAGCAGGGCCATATTTTGCAATATTAACTGACGTTTATTAGCACTCATGGTAGGTGACTAGCAGGTGCTGCTCAGGGTGAATAAATCATGCAAGTAATTCACATGAAAGACAGCTTGCGCAAGTGCTGATAGAAGTCCACGGGGTTGAAGAATCAAGTTCTTTAATAGCAATGTCAGGCTGTTCAGTCTTCTTATCTCTCATATTTCTTTATGAAACATTAAAAAAAGATTGCTTTTGGGCACTTGTGTTCTTGAACTATTGCAATCGTCTAATGAATTTTTGATAGTCAAATTCAGAGGGTTTTGTGATCACTAACTTTCTTGATAAATCTGTAGCTATTGAAATGGATCCCCTGTGTCAAGGCTGGCTGTCTATCTTCCTCCTGTCATAAAACCCACAGATTAGTTGGGAAGAACCTGTAACTTTTAATTTAAAGGAAAGGTGAAGTGGAAGCTACTTGAGCAGGTCTGAATAGAGTAGTATTCAGCATATAATGAAAGCCTTGATTTGTCTCACTGCATTGCACAGATAAGCAAATTGTATTTTCAGCCACAGCAACCTGTTAAGAGGCAGGGGGGAAAAAAGAAATAAAAAAAAAGAATTTGACTATAACGAGCCCTACTGCATCCAGTCAATTGGGCAACATGATTTCTGTCTTGTCTAGGTCCTTAGCAATTGACAAGGTACAATACGACCTTGCAATGAACATTTACTCACAGCAATGAGCTGCAGTGCAAATTACTCAGAAGACTTTTGCCAGCCAAAGTTTCTACAGATTTAGTGCCTCTAGCTAACAGGCTTTCATGGAGAGCTGACAAAAAGCTGTGGGTTTATGTTTATGCCAGGTGATGGAAAAATACATTCTTATTATGCATTAGGGACATACAGCAGTATGCCACTGCAGACAGGTTTTCTAGATGCATTTGTTCTTTGGCGTGGAGTTAGAAACAGGAATATCTGACAATATGATCTCTAAGTAATACTTCTACTTTCGTAATTCAGTCCCCATTTTCATTATTACATTTGGACATCCTGACAGATCTCAGACTTGCCTGCGTTGATGAAATGTCTGCATGTTGGTCTAGCCAAGGTGGTCAAGGGGTTTTTACTGCGGCTGCGACCGACTCACACCACGAAAGGAGGGAACCTGCTAATTGTTAGGAGCTACTGTGAGCATTAATCATTAATGATTTTGAAAGCAAACAGCGAAGACTTGCTAAGGATGGTGCACAGGGGATAAAAAAACAGAAGCACACAGAAGGGAAACTTCTGAAAAGAGCAGAAGGAGGATGTGGAGGCAACTCTGTGTTGTTCTGCCGTGTTTGTCCAAAGAGGTGTATATCTTCCTTTACATTTTTTAGTGCTTGCTGTAAAACAGGCTTCAAAATACTGGTGTTCCCTTAGGATAATATGGCAGTGTGTACGGTATCCTTGCTTGCCTGCCTGCCTGCCTGCCTGCCTGCTGTGGTTGCTCTGGAGGGGGTGCCAGACCTCGGGGGGAGCTGCTCATTGCTGCTGGTGGAGACACAGGGTCCATGTGAGATCCAAGGGACAGCCCCTCCCCATGGCTTTTTTGTACCTCAGGTGGGATTTGTACAGCTCAGTGTGCTCAGTGTGCCAGGACTTGAAGATGGCCTGGAGGAGCCCCTGGCCCCTCTGGCCATTTCCGAATAGCTGAATTCTTCTCTAATTTGTGAGGATCTGCCTGTATTTCTCAGATGACACACTTGTGTGCATCTATTTTGTTTGGTGTTTTTTGTCAACAAATCCATTTGGATGAATATGGGAGATTGTAAACATTCGTGATTTCCTAGTTATTACAGCCTGAGCCTGACCTGTTCTTGTGGGAGCTGCAGAGGTGTACCTGAGGACAGGAGCAGGCTGGTAGTCAATTCTGCCAGCATTTTGAAGCCCCCAAGCACTCAGACAGCAAAGAAGGTCTGGCAGCTACTTGTCAATAATCTTGTAAACAACACCCCAATGCCCTGACTCATATACCAACTACAGGATCTTTTAGTGTTGGAAACAAAACAAATTAGAAGAATCAATGGACCAGGGGGAAAAAAACTCCACAAGTATTAAACCAGCAGTTTTGATGTGGGCGAGGTGAGTAACTTCAGAAAGTCTCTTCTGTCTGTCAGCAGCTTGCTGCCATCCTAACACGATCTCAGTCCTGCTCCTTGAAGAGAGGTGTCCCAAAGATTGTCCTCAGAGAATGGTGCACACCCTGGCTCTGCTGGTAGTTGGGACTATGGATAAGGAGCCCAGGTTGGAGCGGTCAGGATTTGGCCAGGACAGCGGGCAGAGCTGCCTCTAAGGTGTGCACCCTGCTCTGCTGGATGCTGTTTGCTCTTCATCCCTGTGTTGTTCCCTCAGGGATCCTTGCCAGGTATCAGAGAGCATCCAAAGGTGACATGTCTCCTGCTGGAGCATGGCAGTTTGTGGTGTTGTTACACAGACCCACCTTCATCTTGCAGGTGGACCATGGCTCATTTGCCTCCAGATTTCATGGGGTTTGCCTGTTTGCTGAGCTTGGTCTTGGCTCAGGCCATGCAGCAATTTTTGAGAGATGTGGAGGTGAGAAGTGACCTTGTTGACCATGCAGAACACATGAAGAGCCCCATGGGGTTGCCCTCGGCACCCAGCATGAACTGACCCGCTGAAATGAGCTTCACTCCAGGCCCTCATCATCTGGGCACAGAAAGCACTGGCCAAACCCTTGCCCTCTATCTCAACACATTCTGCAGGAGCAAGGGGCTGCAAAGCTGTGCGAGCAGAAAACATGTTCAGTCAATTAAACTGCATGACTAAGGGGAAATTAATGGCACTTGCAGCCCACCTTCCCTGTGCTTGAGGAGGTATAAATCTCTTGGCTGGGCTCCTTTCCCTGAGATGATAGGCTGCCACCTTCTCATGGCTGCTGAACCCATGGAAGCTCCTCACATACATCTGTTCAGGTCCACGGCTGCATAATGCTGCTGCCATCAGGTGGTGAGCTTTTTGGATCAAGGATTTGATGTTTAAAACGTGCTCTCTAAAGCATGTCCTAAAAAACGCCATGAAAGCAAGTAATATTTTGTTCTTCATAAGCTTGCTGCCTGTCAGTGGCAGGGGCGGCTGTGTGTTTTGAGTAGGAATAAAGGGTCACTAGGGTGAGCGTTGCAGCTCAGGTTTTCTTAAGAATCTACTGGATGATGGCACGAACCCTTTGAGAACAGTGGCTGTCTGCATACAGGAACTGTGGGATCAGGCTGAGCCTGGAGTTTGGGCTCAGCCAAAAAATATACTTTTTTCTTTAAAAGATTGTTGAATTGTTTACTTGCCCTGCAAAATTACTTTTTTTTTTACACCTGACTCCATCAGACAACTGTGAAAGAATATTAATTTCACTGAAATCAGTAGTGCTGCAGGGCTATTGCTGATGTCAGCATAAAATAACATCAACACAGGAAAATGTAGATTGGATATAGTAATATAAAACAGTTTTACACTATTTGCACACACATAACTACTTTTACACCCATTTCATACCTATTACAATGACTTAATGGAAGTCGATATAGATCTACAGTACAGCAACTGAGAGAAAAACTTGCTTGTGTATCTCTGAAAGATGGCAGGGTGGTCTTCTAAAGCCATCCCTGAAACACATGTCAGTGAAGGCCGATAGGAACAATGTGTTTTCCCTAACTGGGTAAAATACTTGCTTTCAAACTATACAACAATAACAGATTCAGACGTGTGCTTGATGGTTTGAGATGGTCTAGTAATTGATTTTAAAACAGATGGCAGCTGTCAAATAAGCATTTGTATTTATTTGATGTTTCTATGAGAACCCTTGGGGTTTCACTATCTCAGAAGTCTTTGTTTTCTCCTTTCCTAGACTCCCTTTCTGTTCTCTGATCTCTCTTCCTCTTATGTTCTTTTGATGCTTCCTACTGACAAGTTCTTTTGAGCTTTCTTTCCTAATGTAAGCCATGGCCTTTATATTAGGCTTTAATTTCATTTTGTTTAAAATTCCTTTTTATAAACAGTTTTAATAAAACAGCAAAATGTCTTCAGCACACCGAATAGTTAATGATCTGAGCATCATCTACAATACGTCACACAAACAAAACCATTGATTTTGCTTCCTGGAATTGCTGCACTTTACCACATCATCAATAAATAACATAGAAGGGGAAGTTCCTCTGTCAGACAAAATCTTGCATAATTCTTTGTGTAAAATTAAAATATTCTGAAATTAATGTGTCTATTGACAGAAAACTAGATATATTTGTGTGTGTGTGCATGTATCTATAGCTACTCAGAGGAGAATCATACTATTTATTTTCTGTCTTTGTCTTCTGTGGGCACAACAATAACAATATTGTTTTGATTTCCTACTGAAGAAGAAAATGCAATGTCTGGAATGAGAAGATAATTTTAATTGTATAGAAGAAATTGATTTATTTAATAGGTAAAACCTCCTAAGTGCCTCTACCCATTACACCCTTATTTTGACCTCTTGAGATGCAGAAAGCCTCTACTTTTCTAGATGCAGTTGAAAAAAACCTTCCTGCCCAGTCTCCATGCACATCTCCTCAGCTGTTATACATGGAAGTTACTTTTTGAAGTAAATGGCACTGCAGTTGTTAACTGCATCTCATCCATATAATTCGAGGGGCTTCACCAAGGGTGGACACACCATTCAGATCTCCAGATCTCTTCTTTATCTGCAGTAGACATCTATGAGCGAGTGTTTTTTTTCTTGGAAAATAAAAGGTTAGTTTCTTTACATTCATTGTAGTATTTTTCCTAGGCATGCTTATTAGAAGATGTTACCAGTTAAAGACTGAAAAGCTCTTAGGACCAGCTTTTCAATGACTTGCTCACTCCTGTAGACGGGCTTTATGGCCCAATGGGGCTGTGTGGGTATGATTAACCAGTGCGCTCCCTATGAGGGGTGGCAACGTGGACACTTGGGCATGGGCACATCTGGAGGATGGCTGTGGAGTGATGGGATCCTGCCTTGCACAGAGGAGAAACGTGTGGGTGGCCAAAGGAAAGTGGCTGATCAGGGAAGTGTCTCCAGCTGTTTTCATTGTACATGGGAACTGGGGTATTGATGCTTGTAATATATATAGCCTTGGTTGGTAAATTATACAGCTAATACAAGCTATATGCCTCTGTTGACTGTGATGGCTTTTTTCACTTGAAAATTATTTTTTTTTTTCCTTTTTCTTACTTTTTCCTCCTGACATCATATTAGATCTTTTTTTTTAAGTGATAGAAAGGAGTTGCAATGGTACCTGTCAGAAGACTGGTCTGTCCAAGCATCCTTGTCTTCTTGTGCAAGTCTCTGTTTCTGTTAACTCACACTTGCAAAATGCAAGTTATTTGTGGTGACTTCAAAAATTGAAAGAAACTGCTAAACTATGAATTAATTTCCCAGTCAGTCATTGGCGAAGGCTTCATCCTTTCCCTAACAGCAAGCCAGATCTTTTCCACCTTCACCAGAAAGTCATGATTCACAAATATGGTTCAGGATGGCCAAAAGCTGCAGAAGTAGTTAGATTTTTAGAAATGCCTGAAGAAACCACTGTGACCATGGTGTTTATATGTACTTATTAAGAAAGAGGAGCTCTGTCAGTCTAGAACTCTGCACAAGCCTGGGCAATGGAGTTATCATGGAAATGTCTGTAGAAATATCACAATGGCAGATTATGATTCACAACATTAAAACCATCTGTGTGGATTTCCAAATGTGGTTCAACAGCTTTTCTCCAGAATCTGGTTGCCACTGAGGTTGCAGAAGAGAAAGCCCTGATGTTTTTCTCTGCATTGACTCTCTAAGGAAAGGTAGAGGTCTGGATGTACTTCAGTGGGACTGATAAATGTTTAGACAAAAGTGGAAATGAAAATCAAAGTGTTTGATTTCTATGGCCAAACCTCTGCTAAAGGTGCTACACAAATATCAAAAGGAATAGCAAAATCCACTTGTGAAGATTCTTACAGGGCTGGGGTGGATATTCTTAATGGAGGAAGGGGCCAGATAATTTTTTGAAATCCCTTCCAGTTCTATTTCCTATGATTTCTTGAGAAGTTTGTCACCTAAAGTAATATCCAAGTCCCCATTTCATTGCTCTTGCAAGTACTGCTGGCATAAACTCAAAAGTTTGAAACAAGCAGACGCTTCCTTTCCTTTTATACACATGCTGGGCTAGTTTTGGGTAACACACCTAGTAGAAATGTCCATCCGCTCTCTGATCCACTGTGCAGTCCATCGAGGGATTGCCCTTATGGCATCACAGACAAATGCTACATCCAAAGCCAGATTCATCATGTCTTGTTACTTGGCAGCTGAGAACCACAGCAAGGAACTTCTCCTTTCTGCTTCCTGATGGTGAGCAGGAAAGCATCTATCAGGAAACATGTTCTTCTGAAGAGATGGCGTTCCTGCTGAGGGCAGCGTGATTCACTCTGGGTGCTGTTCAGGTCTTGATACCAAAGACTACATAATGCACTGAATGCAGCAACCTTTAATTCAGCTCAGGGAAGATTCCTCTCATCACACCTGTTATTGCCTCCAGTTTCTTTTCTCATCCAGTGATATTAAAGTCTCTAAAATGGTTATATACCCAGTTGTCACTGAATATACTCCAACCTAGGGCTTCAAATGCTCCTAGGGTCTGTTAACTTAGAAGACTCTGTTTCACACCACTTTGAAATGATCATTCAATTCAGATAGAAGAGGGATTAAAATACACATACTGTAACACTTCTTGAGCATAAGTTAGTTTGCTAAAACTAACTGATATGTCTAATAATGGCAAGGTCCTGGCTTTGTTTCAAGGGAAAAGTTCACACAATTAAATCTCATTAACAGATGACCACAAAACTTGCACTAAAACCTTTCTTGGCACGTGACCTTCAGTAGAACTGCTTCATTAAGTCTGAGATCCTGGAGAAAATGTTTGCTGAAGAAAGTCACTCCTAATTAATGTTAAGATGTCAAGGATTTATCTGCCATCCATTTTCACTCCTTTTCCTTTATGCTCTTAGTTATCTCTTTAATGAGTAACCAATATAAAAGTCAAAAGCAGCATCTTTTAAATGTACACACAACAGGTGGGACAATGCAGCAAAGCAAATTTGCCACACATGTGCTTTCCCATGTAATATTTGCAACTTCCTAGACATCTTTCCAAAACCTCACTTAGGTGTTGTCATTGATTACTTAATTTGTTATTTGTAGAAGGCATAACTCTCAAGGGTGATTTTCACTTGCACCCTTTCTAATGGTACCTTGAGTTTTCTCTCAAACCACATGCAAGTCTGGATTAACAAAGGTGTTCATTTGCTCTATGATGAATGTAATCGTCTGTCTATTCTCCAAGGATCACTCATCCAAGATTTTTTTAAAGAAATAAAACAGTCTTTGGTGAGTTCCTACTCTTCAGACCAGAGGGGTCATCATAGGGTGCTGTACAAACATGGTGGGTCTGAACTCTGAAAACCCTAATTTGTTTTTGCAATGACCAGTGATAACAGCAGATGTTGGAGCTGCTTGGACTCGTGTAGCAGGACTTCAGTGATGAAGGCTTAGAAACACTCTGCAGCCTCTTCAATTCTTATTCTCACATTAAAGTAATGAGACCTGTCTTCCTGCCCATCAATCTGTACAGCATATGCAAGTCCTTCTGCTATGGTTTAAATAGGAATGACTCATGATATTAAGCCTCTTAATGAAAATGGATTACATTATTGCCTTTCACAAAATGGGAGGTTTAAAAAGCCGAGTTAGTGTCTTCTAAATGTCAGTAACTGGAGACACTTTGGACAAAGAGAGAATTTTATAGCTTTTCTGGATATCTATAAGCTGAAGTCATCTTTGCAATGAAGGATAGTAAATGATAAGAAAAAGTATTAGAAATTAAAAGTTCTTTGAAATTGTGTTTAATGAGAATTAGGTTCTGCGAGCCTTCAAAATAGTTTCTTATGATGGCAATCTTGTTTTCTCCTTACATACTTGAATTCTAACATGTTTTTATTGGCATCTTTCTGAGTACCTTTTCAATAGCAACTACATTATTCAAATCACAAAAAAATCTATAATCCCAAAATTCAGTGGTAAAAAGGATCCATCTCTGACCCTGACTATTTAATGAAAATTGCTTTGCAAAAGTGATTTAAAAAATGAAATAGGGATAAAAGTCAAGATGATATCCAAGACTCTAAAGCCTGGTATCTTGTAAATGTTACAAAGTTCCAGCATTGCATAACCAATAGAAAATTGCTATTTTTGTTTATTCCCAACTGGCAGCAGAGCTTATGAAGATTTAAATTGTAGCTGTAGCACGTGTATCTAAGTATAAACACTGTTTGAATCCATTGATATGTGTCTAGCATGACTTTGTGACCTCTGTGGAGGAGAACTAAACCTCAGTCACTGCAGTTATCCGCTAGCCCTGAGGGAGCCTCGGTTTTGTTACCGTAGGGCAGGTAGGAACCCAAGCTCTGCCAACACGTGCACGTGTATATGTTCACATATCCATGTACAGGACACATAGTAGGAGTAGCAGGGCCTTTTATGCTGTCATGAATATGTGTACTAATATGAATAATTTGATGTTTCTTGAGCAAGATAATTATGCTTAATAATATATATATTCAGAGTGATTGTTATCACTTGTGTTCATTTTTGTATATGGCATAATTTAATGAGTATTTTTAATTTATATTCCTGTGGCATCTTCCCTGTGCTGTGATTAGACTGGATTTTCACATCTACGCTGTTTCATTTATTGCTACCTAGTCATTTACATCTAATAGCCTTTTTTTCTGTTCTTGTCTTTTTTTTTTTTTTTGTTTTTTTTTTTTTTTTTTTAATTAGAGGAGATCTTGAAGACTCATATTGCTCATTGGTGGTCTCCTGATGGCACCAGGCTGGCGTATGCAACAATTAATGCCTCCAGAGTCCCCACCATGGAGATCCCGGTATACACTGGCAGCCTTTACCCTACTGTTAAAACTTATCATTATCCAAAGGTAAGGGAAAATAAAACAAACGGTCCTGTTGTTTTATCAAAAAAATATTTTTTTTTCCAGTAGGCTCAGACAGGAGACTGTATAACAGTGCACATTCATAAGCAATGAAAATAAACAGATCTAAGGGAAGATCAGCTGTTCCCCAGTGAATGTGGTCTTCATAACTCTAGTTGCATTTGTAAAACTGTAGTTTTCTGATTTGAGTATTAGTCATTCTAAATATAATGAAAATAAAATTTAAAAATTCTTGCTTTGTACCCACACAAAAGCAATTGTGCTTCCATGCTAGATAGGTGTCTGAGAGTTTGGAAGCCAGCATTACTACATTTAGATACATTTCATTTTATATAGAAGGAAAATTTAGTATTTAGGCTTCCTTAGAATATCCACGATAGCCTAATGTCAAAGGAGATAGCCTGGTTTTGGAGACATGTTGTGCCTGAGCATCACAAAGAAGACAGTGAAAGACAGAAAAGACTTAAGAGCCAATCTCCCCTTGATTGCAGAGACCTGCACAGCAGTCCTGCAGCAGGTACACAGCACCGGCGCAGCTCTCTACCAGTATCGATACACTGCTGCTGTTATTGGTGTGATTTTCTACTATGAGACAGTACAGAAGTGTACTGTGCTGCAGTCATTTCTTCTGGGTGTCTCACTTTATGCACTGATTACCTAAGACCTCACATGTTCATCTAAATTGAACCATAGTTTAACAGGAGAGAGATCCACATATATGCAGGTTTTTGGAAGGTAACAGCGATTCAGCAGGGGATGCCCTTTCCTACAATAGAAAATGAATCAGTAGTCTACTATATCTACAATCATCCTGTTAGAAAACCTTTTATCAAAAGATACATAAAATAGCAATATTTCTAATTGCCATGAAAAGTAGCATTTTCTACCAAGGCTAGAGGTTTTCTAATTAAAATTACCCCTTGGTTGTGCCAACCAACCTCTCCACACCTCTATGCCACATCAATACAGTTGCAGTTTTCTTGTGAACAACTGCAGCAGTCCAGTCCGTAACCCCATCCAATGGGAATGCGTTTTTTATAATCCATGGGGACATAAGAAATCAAAACCATTCTGTGTTGTATAAGATATGGTAATTTATTCTTATTTTTAAATCCAGGCTGGAATGGAAAATCCAACTATTTCTTTACATGTGATTGGTCTGAACGGACCTACCCATGACCTGGAAATGACTCCCCCCGACGATCAGAGAATGAGGTAGGTGCTTTTTCGCCCTTGGATGCTGGACCCTGTTTCTGTCAGGGATTTAAATCAGTCCCTGATTTTTTTCAAGATCATTTTACAGTCCCTTTCTCTGCCACTGTCAAGGAGTTTCCTTTTGTGTAAATCTGTTTAAATTTTTTTCAAGAAACAGTGCAGCCCTATAAGCAGAAACGTGTGCATGCCTGCAGGGCTATG